>JBAKBP010000904.1:125068-185028 GCA_037953745.1 Lithodes maja
CTGTAGATTTTCAGCCTTACCGCTGCAAGTGAACAATAAACCGACAATTATTATTATTTTAGTTATTTACACAAGCATACATACAGTGATTACTATGCTACGCCATCTCTACGAGGGTGGGAAAGGGGGTTATTGCAGGGGGGTTGGTGGGGTGCTTGGTGGAATGGGGGAATCCTTCAGGGGGTGGGGGTGTTAAACTATATTTTTGACCTAAGACCATGACTATTGAGCGAATTCAAAACATATATTTTTTTTAACTGACCATCGCATTGACCCATTGAATATATGTGGGAAGTTTGGTGAAAATCTATTGAACGGTCTACAACTTTCGGGACAAACGGACGGCGACAACGATGACAACGACAGACATTTCGGCCGGCATTGTACCAGTATACGGGACACTCTCAATTGGATGTATACTTTTTATTTCTCACAGTTGTTTTATTTCTCACTTTATGTGCAGGGGTTCCAGCGAGGTCAGATGCCGGGGTTCAGCCAGCCTGCCCGCTTGGCCTCTTTCTGTAACGCCGCAGTCACCATCATGACCCACAACCTGCAGTCCCTGTGTCTCCTGTCTCTCTTCTCTGTAACAGCAGCTCTCTGTGGCACCGAGCCCTGCCTCCTAGACCCTGCATCACTTGCTCTCTGGGCCAAGGAACCAACGTCAGGTAAGTTGCAGAGCAGGCTGGCAATTAAGACTATTCAAAACAAGTCTGGAACAAAGTTCCTTCTTTATAGTATTAATATTCTATGTACAAAGTTGTATTACTAAGTGTTACAGTTCTTACTTCTTATTATGTCTTTGGAAGTGATAACATGGCTAAACTAATGCAATTTAAAGATAATTTCCATCTTACCTTCATTCCAGTCTTATAGGTAATTTGTCCTGGTATGACACCCTGTATGTGCATGAACGGTGTCATTGTTCTTCTAATTATAGCGTAACATGTTCCAGACTTCTAGTGAATTCCTCTGAAAGAACGGATGCCTTTTAAGCAATAAAGAACCAGGATACTATTTGTATTATTATTATTGTTCTGGATTCTACCTCGGCAAACGCAAAAGGACGCATGTTGCGTTTCTGCGTCGGCTAAGCCTTTCTAAAAATTGGCCCTGCAACGTGTCTTCCCTGGAAGTTTGAAGACTAGAATTTTTCTTGATTAAGTGATTCATAAGACTATTTAAACTCCAAATATATTTTTTTGTTTCCTCGTCTTTTCTTTGCCTCCTAGAACTGAACTCTGACTGCACCTTTAACCAAGTTCTTTTGTCAGAAAATTGTGGTATGTCTATCTATGGATTTGAAAAACAAAAATCAAAGCCTGATACTTCTAAATGTTCTAGAAAAAAGGACCATTGTTCACCTTCAGACTTTAGAATTGCACTGAAATATTCATTGCCTATGCAGCACCATTCCTCGGAATCTTAAGCAGTTCCATTATATTATTTTCTTCATCTTGGAGGTTGTAATACTACCGGAGCTCGGTCGGAACTAACTACCTTACTTAGGGTATTTTATTGCATTTACTGTAGCAGCCTTATCCTCTCCAAGTTTGTCAGCCAGCTTATTCAAAGCAACAACCAGCACATCCATGATGACCAACTAGCCTATGATTTAGATATTCCTCTTATGTGACCAGCAACTGTCACTAGAAATATAGTTGAAACACAATACTTTCGTGGCACACATTATTTAGATATTTTTTCTATGCGGATGAGGGAGGCAAAAGGCAGAACTGCCAGTGACGAGTGACCCCCAGAGTTGAAAGTGACAAGGCCAAAATCAAGGAACGTTTGAGCCAAAATACCTGGACAAACAGAGTTTGAAGCAGTTTAAGTCATAGGATGAGGGAAAGATGGGTTCAGGGAGAGAGTTCCAGAGCCCAGCTGTTGAATATAAGAAGGTTTGAGAATATCTTGGATTGGAGAGTTGCACAGAGTAGGGATGGGATTGTGTTGCAAGACGGGTGCTATACAGTATGCTCTATGTAGAGGAAGTGGTATACACTGAGAGAGCTCTGATGAACATTGATTATTGTAATATCGGTAGAATAGCGAGAGAGATGCAACACTGCGGCGAAGAGAGAGAGATTGCAAAGAGTCAGTGAGTGGACGTGAGTTAATGGGAACTGTAACTTTAATGGTCCGAAAATCCCCAAAACACTCCTAAATATATCAAACATAATTCCATACACACCTCATTTAATGTCTGCCAAATATGAAATTACATAGAGCAGCAATCACTATAACACCTACAGATAATATACTTGCAGAAAAAAAAAACAAGTGGACTCGCTGAAGATGTTTTTCTTGATCAGACAACCATAAAGAAAATGTCCCTCACCCCCACAGCAACCATCTTACCTGGGTACTCTGAACCTTTCTACCTGTCCCTCGAACCAAGATCTCACTTTTACCTGACAGCCCAGAACCAAGACCTTCTTACTTGATCATCCTGGACTATCAGAAGACCGAAGAAACTGGCACAGGTAAAGAGGGAGGAATTATTCGGTACCTCACCTAACTGGAATGCTCCCTCGAGTACTGCACCTCACAAGGAAAGGGAATCTAGTCCACCTGATTCTCCACCTGTAAGATTGCTTAGTCAACCTAGCGAGGCTCTGAGTAAGTAATCCGCCTTTCGAAAAAGCGTTTAGTTCACCTAATGCGACCCCAGCATACTCTGTCATAACACCTAGACCTGCCAAGGCACTGGTTAGTTCTACTGCCAGTATGACTTCTAAAACAATTGGCATCTCACCTGGACACTCACTTAGTCCACCTAGTGAGTCACCGTGTAGTCCGCTTCTAGGTAAAGCGATTAGTTCGTCTAATGCTACCCCAGCATACTCGTTCATAACACCTGGACCTGCTAAGGCACCAGTTAGTTTTACTGCCAGTATGATGACCAAAACAATTGGCATATCACCAGCATACTCACACATGCCACCTGGACCTGGCTAGGAACCAGTTCGTTTATCGATTGGTAAAGTACCTTGCTCAATGTGAGTGCCTACGATAGCAGACCAAAAGATGAAGGCGCCCCAATAAGACTACAACAAGAAACTTTACCATTCCAGAACTCCCAATAAAGAGAATAGGCCAGTGACCACTTTTTCTGTGACCCTGGGGAAAAGACATAATTTCTAAAGAAGTAAAGGCACAATAAAAACTGCTGTTCTCGTCCTATGAGATCCCTTCTAAATTAAAATGTAGTAGAGTGGTCATGCCACTGGACTGGTAATCCAATGGTCCCGGGTTCGAATCCCGATGTATCAATGGGAATATATTATTGGAATGTAATTTGTGCTTTAGGCCTACCTAGTATCAGTGCATTACCACAAAGCCCACCGAAACGCCCTCAAAATACCCTCATTGTTCCCTGATTAAATAGCATTGTATGAATATTCCCATATTCAAAATATGCTGCAGGGGGACAATGCCTAGTGAGTTCATTGCTCAGTAGGTGGCATTCTGAGAGTGAGGGTCCGAGTCTAGGTGGTGAGACGGTGAAGCAGTGGAGCGAAGCAGCTTCAGAGATGTGGCTGCTTCTAGCCGTGGGTGGGCAACTGTGCATCTTGCGAAGGCAAGATATTCGGGGGCTGGTTGTATCCCAAAGTGCTTCACATGTCTTACTCCCTAGACTGGAACGAGACCTCACGGGCTTCGCCGTTCAATGTACAGTTGAATTAACAGGCTCTCAGCCTATGCCCGAGAGGGAGTAGTTGGAATATAGAATACAAAACTAAAAAAAAGCTCCCTTTGCCACGTTTACCATATATATTTATACCTAAGAGTTACGTGGGCGAGTCCGCCTATGAGACTAAGTTATAAATATATATTGATTAACATACGAAGCCTCTGAACAACACCACTGTAAGACATATAATATAAATAATTTAACCAGTACCTCCCTCCCTCATATATTCATATACAGTATATGTCTGTCTTTTCTTCACAGGTTCTACCGTATCTGTATTTGTATAATATTATAATGTTATTACCAGTACGGACTTCTGAATCCCCCAGCCGGTGGTGCTTGGGGCATTTTGGTGCTGCCAACTGGTAGGCTCTTCGGGAGTACTTCTTTGATTTTCCATGGAATTATTTTTCCTTCCGTGGCCCAAAACTTTCTCTCAGAGAGTGCCGAACGCATTACTGAGGTAATCGATCCTTTCAGGCATGGAAATGTACATCACATTGTCTCTCTCTAAAACTAACTCACAAAAATCTTAGTTTACTCACTCTTGTTCTACTGCTGTTCGCAATAAGGGGGAATCATTCAAACGGTATGGTCGCCTTCAAACTCAAGAATCTCGTACTTTATATGTTTCTGCCCGGAATGAAGCCAAATCTGGTCTTCAACTCGCCCAAAACACTTTCATCAATAACAAATGCTCTCAACTTTCCAACTCTAGCTCTTGCCAAGCTTTTTGGCATCTAGCGAAAAATCTTTCCAACAATTTAACTTCCTCGTCTTTCCCTCCTCTTTTCCACTCTGATGGTACCAATGTCACCTCTTCCTTTGACAAAGCTGAACTCTTTGCTCATACTTTTACTAAAAACTACACCTTGGATTATTCCGTGGCTATTCCTCCCTCTCTAATCCCCTCTCACTTACTTATGTCGAATATCATAATCTCTTCTAAGGATGTACTTTCTGCCAACTCTGGGCTTAATTCTAAGAAGGCGTACGGACCGGATGGTGTTCTTTCTACTGTACTTAAAAACTGTTATTCCGTGCTGAGTCCCTGCCTAGGCAAGCTCTTTTATCTCTGTCTTTCCTCTAACGTCTTTGCTTCTTGCTGAAAGCTTGCTCTCATTCAACCTGTCCCAAAGAAGGGTGACTGCTCTCAACCCTCTATTGTCCAATTGCTCTCATTTCTTGTATCGCTAAAGTTTTTGAAACTATTCTTAATTCAGAATTTCTTAAGGGTGCCCACCTCGTTTTTTTTTTCTCTTTTTCTCACTCTCTCTCTAGGTTTTATCTATTCGGCCCCATTCAGCCTACTATTTTAAGACTCTTACATCCAGGTGTCAATATTTTCCTGGCGAGCGGTAGCGAGCCAGCATATATATATATATATATATTTGTTTTTACAGCAAGCTAGATTTGTACATTTTTTGATAGAAATATGTCTCCGGCAAAGCCGGATTTCTCCATACAATGCTGGCTCGCTATTGCTTGCCAGGAAGAAAGCAACACCTGAATGGGGATAAATGTCTTCAAACAGTTGGCTGAATGGGGACGAATGAATACAAGCTAGAGAAAGAGAGAAAAGGAGAGAAAGAGAAAAAAAGCAGGTGACCCTCCTTAACCCTCCAGCCCCGGGGGCTATAGCTTGCGACTGTGCTGCGGTACCGGGTGTTTTGACGATCTTTGGCCTATGTTAACTACTCTGTAAGTCAATGAATATGGCATGTAATGTTGTGAATAAAAAAGAATAATGTTCCACAAACCTTCCTCTGTCGAATGGCATTGAGTAGAGGTCTCTAGCCCCTCTGGTTGCATAATGGTGAGCGCGGGAAGACGAGTGCTTTTCGGTGGCAAATTCTTCCCGCGTTCGGACGCGTCGCCCCGGCCATGGCTACGACGCACCGAGCCGCTCGTCGCGCCAAAGTATTTATCTCCCTTAGACGATTTTAGTGTTTGATATTGAGAATGTGATGTTTATTTGATATTTTCTAGTTATTTTGAGGCCAATTATATAAAATATGTTTATTAGGGTATCACTGTCACTGATATTGCTAATTTTCACTCGATACCGTACATTTTATTAGTAATTGAGGTAGGTTATTGTTGTATTAGGCACTGATTATTCATTATCACAGGTGTTTATTATACTTTGGCCATCAAATATTAGGTCTTGTGTCACTTTCACTTTGACAAATCTGCTTTAGAGAGTGTCACTGTCACTGATAATGCTCATTTTCACTCGATACCGTACATTTTATTAGTAATTGAGGTAGGTTATTGTTGTATTAGGCACTGATTATTCGTTATCACAGGTGTTTATTATACTTTGGCCATCAAATATTAGGTCTTGTGTCACTTTCACTTTGACAAATATGCTTTAGAGAATGTCACTGTCACTGATAATGCTCATTTTCACTCGATACCGTACATTTTATTAGTAATTGAGGTAGGTTATTGTTGTATTAGGCACTGATTATTCGTTATCACAGGTGTTTATTATACTTTGGCCATCAAATATTAGGTCTTGTGTCACTTTCACTTTGACAAATATGCTTTAGAGAGTGTCACTGTCACTGATAATGCTCATTTTCACTCGATACCGTACATTTTATTAGTAATTGAGGTAGGTTATTGTTGTATTAGGCACTGATTATTCGTTATCACAGGTGTTTATTATACTTTGGCCATCAAATATTAGGTCTTGTGTCACTTTCACTTAGTTATATGATTTGTAAACGTTTTATATATAATTTATTGTCTTTTCACTGATTTATATATTTCTATAGGTTCTAATCATATGAATGTCACTTGGTATATACATATGTGTCACTTTCACATATTATTATGGTGTAATTGTATTTGTATAAATGTTTTCATAATACATGACTTTTGTATAACAATAAATTGGTTTACTTCCACTTTTTGCCTATATATATATACTGTACATATTGTCATTATCTTTGGCACTTTCACTATGATTATTAGAACTCCAGCTTGGAGTGGTAATCAAAGAAGCACTCTAAAGCACAGAGTGCCACCTTGCACTCCACACACTCCATGGTTGACTTTTTACCTGGCCTCGGCCTCACCCTGCTGTTGTAGCAGACATGGCACCGCTTCTGCTGTGTTCTTCCTGATTCATTCTGAGGCAGGGAACCAAGCCTGTGCCTAATCAAGTATTGAGCACACTGCAAGCGGTCAATAACGGCGGGCCCAGGATGTGCCACTGCCCTCTGTGGCGTAGCATACTTCTCCAGGAGCTCCGTCAACACCTGCTTTTGGAACCTCCGCAGGCTATTGAACTTCATGGGTGTGTTCACATTCCGAAGCTTGTATATATTGTAGGCATTCAGAACTGACATGTCCACCATATGCAGAAAGAACTTTTTGTACCATCTGCACGAGGTACGCAGGCAGTCAATGAAGCCTATCTGCATGTTGGACTTGTCCACCAGCCTCATGTTGATGTTGTAGTCCAGGACAGCATCGGGCTTGGTCACCCTGGCCTGGGTGCGGCGATCCACCTTGCCAGTCTCCACCATTTCCCCCTTGTGGATGGTGGTCAGGAGGTTGACCTTCCGCTGGTCGTGCCAGTGGATAGCCAGAATGGGCCCCGACTTCTTCTTGAACACATCACCTTTTTTGGTCTTTGGAGGGAAAGGTGGCATGCCCTTCCTTTTCCCTCGTACTGTGCCTACAGTCCCCGTCTTGCGCTCATGCAGGTACTGTGAGAGAGTGGGGGACGTGTAATAATTATCCGTGTAGAGGACGTGATTCTTGTGAAAGTAGCGGTCCATCATGGCTTGCACCACTGCTCCGCCAAAGCCAATGAGGGGGTCCACAAGCAAGTCCCCTTCCTTCCCGCTGTAGACCAGGAAGTCCAGGACATAGCCAGTTTGGCAGTCGCACAGCACAAAGAATTTTATGCCAAAGCGATGTCTTTTTGAGGGGATGTACTGCCGGAAGCTGAGTTTTCCCCGGAACAGCACAAGAGACTCGTCAATGACGACCTTGCGGAAGGGCTTGAAGTAGGAGGTGAAGCTTTCTCGCATCATCTCGTATAACGTCCTAATCTTCCACAGCTTGTCACCGAGGTGGACGTCGGTGTTGGTGACAAGATGGAGCGCTGCGAGGATATCAAGGTACCGGTCGCGAGACATATATTTCCCGAAGGCAGGGGTGGATATCAGATCATTGGTGATCCAATAGTCAGGCAACCTATGCTTCTTGACATGAGGCATTAGCATGGTGAGTGCCAGGAACACCATGAACTCTTTATGAGTCACTGGGGTCCACTGCCTCATGTGGCCCTTGGTCACCTTGCCCAAAAAG
This sequence comes from Lithodes maja, assembly GCA_037953745.1. Lineage (NCBI taxonomy): Eukaryota > Metazoa > Arthropoda > Malacostraca > Decapoda > Lithodidae > Lithodes > Lithodes maja. The sequence continues at coordinate 133,098 of JBAKBP010000904.1, forward strand.
TGGACCTGGAATTGGTGCTGCTTATTTGTCTCTTTGACAACATAGCCTACCACCTCCTCATCAAAGAAGGCCTCAAATAGTTCGTGTGGTGGAGCATTGGGGCCTGCAGGAAAATTGGGGGTAATGCCTGAACCCTCCAGTACCTCATCAAAAGCTGGCACATCAGGGTTGTATCCATCCCCATCAACTACGTCTTGCCACTGAAAAACGTAGAATGGGTCTTGTCTACGCTGACGAGGAGCTCCAGCTGGTGGCCCAGCACGCCCACGGCCAACTCGGGAGGCGCGCGCCCTAGGGCGGCGAGGGCGTCGGCCAGGGCGGCGGCCAGCACGACGGGCAGCACGACGCCGGGCCAAGCGGATGGGTCGAGGGTCGTCGATGTCCATATAGTCATCGTCAGAGTGGTCATCTTGCCCTGACGGTGGACCTATGTAATCATGGCCAGAGTCTTCAGAGAGGTGCCCTTCATCATCAGTGGCCCCCACATAATCTGGCGGGGAACCAGTGATGCGTGGGCGGCGTGCGGGTGGGCGAGGTGGGGAAGGAGTGGCAGGTGAGGCTGTGTCCCCCCGAGGTCCTGGGCTCCTTGGCCTGCGACGAGTGACAGAAAGCAATGTTTCACTGTCACTAGGCCCAGGTATTGGTGATGCGAGCTCAAAGACTTCTTCAGGAAGACATGTTGAAGGCGGGAGAGGTGGGGAGGACCGTGGGGAAAGTTGCGGGGACGTATGGCTGGGGCCGGCAGGGGTGGACGCCGCGGGAGCCTCGAACAAAACTCTCTTACTTTTCTTAATTTTTTTGGTATATTTCCTACCTTTCCCCTTTTCGGCAGCAGTATGTCTCCTGTCTGGGGACCTAGGAGGCAAATAGACCGAAAGTGGGGGGTCCTCAACCCTTGGCAATGGTGGGGGTGGTGGGGAAGAATGCGGGGCATCCGGGTCATCTTGGGTGGCGTGGGTAGATAAGGGAGACAATGGTGGACGAGAAGGGTCACCACGCTGACCCTCACTCACAGCCTCATCCTCACCAAGTATTTTTGCTTGTTCCCTAGCTGCCGCGGCTGCCTTCTCAAGTATTTTCTGCTTTTACAAGTGTAGCTTGAAAGGCGATTTACCTGGGGAAGGGCTTGGAGTCGTGTCACTTATGCGAAATTTGGTGAGTGACCTTGAACTCTCCCACTCACTCACTCTCTCAAGTTCACTGTCTTTAGGTAAACCAGCTTCCTCAACAACTGGTACATCACCTTCATCACTCTCATCACTGTCATGTTCTCTCACAAATCCCAGGAATTGCTCTTCTTTCTCACTCTCATGGCCATAATCACTCGACTTATAGTTACTGGAGTCGTCACTGACTATATCATCAACACTATACTTGGCATCAGCACGCTCATATAGTCTCAATGTCGTCTCAATACCTCCGGGAGATAACACATTTAGGCGATGGCGTCGGGGTAAGGCGCGACGAACTAGCAAGGGCGTCGTAGGAAGCACGGTATCGGACACAGCGGAATCACTATTTGGCGTACTGTCCATGATGGCGTCGGGGTAGATACTGTTGTTGTGGCGTCGTTACGCCGGGTGGCGCCACCTACCGTCCCATGATACCAAAAATGTACGCGCGGCATTCGAAAGCACGCACGCAAGCAATGGGCATTCAAGAGCCCTTCCGGGTTGTGCGGGCCGAGGTTGTTATGGGCGTTCAAGAGCCCTTCCGGGTTGGAGGGGTTAAGCATTTATCTTCCCATAATCTACTTTCAGATTGCAAGTATGATTTCCTTAACCCCTCCAACCCGGATGAGCTCTTATACGCCCATATCAACCTCGGCCCGCGCAACCCGGATGGTCTCTTATACGCCACAATTTGCATGCTTGCTTTTCGAAAGCCGCGCGTACATTTTGGCATCATGTGACGGTAGGTGGCGCCACCCGGCGTAAATGACGCCACAACAACAGTATCTACCCCGACGCCATCATGGAAAGTACACGAAATAGTGATTCCGCCGTGTCCGACAGCGGGCTTCCTACGACGCCCTTGCTAGTGCGTCGTGCCTTCCCCCGACGCCATCGCCTAAATGTGTTATCTCCCGGAGGTATTGAGACGACTTTGAGACTTTATGAGAAAGCTGATGCCAAGCATAAGATTGATGAAGAAGTGAGTGACCACTCCCGTCATTATAAGTCGAGTGATTATGGCCATGAGAGTGATAAAGAACAATTCCTGGGATTTGCGAGAGAATTGGACAGTGATGAGAGTGATGAAGGTAATGTACGAGTTGTTGAGGTAGCTGGTTTACCTAAAGGTAGTGAACTTGAGAGAGTGAGTGAGTGGGAGAGTTCAAGGTCACTCACCAAATTTCGCATAAGTGACACGACTCCAAGCCCTTCCCCAGGTAAATCGCCTTTCAAGCTACATTTCTACAAGAAAAAAAGTACTTGAGAAGGCGGCCGCGGCAGCTAGGGAACAAGCGAAAATACTTGGTGAGGATGAGGCTGTGAGTGAGGATGAGGCTGTGAGTGAGGGTCAGCGTGGTGACCCTTCTCGACCGCCATTGTCTCCCTTATCTACCCACGCCACCCAAGATGACCCGGATGCCCCGCATTCTTCCCCACCACCCCCACCATTCCCAAGGGTTGAGGACCCCCCACTTTCGGCCTATTTGCCTCCTAGGTCCCCCGACAGGAGACATACTGCTGCCGAAAAGGGGAAAGGTAGAAAATATACTAAGAAAATGAAGAAAAGTAAGAGAGTTTTGTTCGAGGCTCCCGCGGCGGCGTCCACCCCGGCCGGCCCCAGCCATACGTCCCCGCAACTTTCCCCACGGTCCTCCCCACCTCTCCCGCCTTCAACATGTCTTCCTGCAGAAGTCTTTGAGGTCGCATCACCAATACCTGGGCCTAGTGAAAGTGAATTATTGCTTTCTGTCACTCGTCGCAGGCCAAGGAGCCCGGGACCTCGGGAGGACACAGCCTCACCTGCCACTCCTTCCCCACCTCGCCCACCCGCACGCCGCCCACGCATCACTGGTTCCCCGCCAGATTATGTGGGGGCCACTGATGATGAAGGGCACCTCACTGAAGACTCTGGCCATGATTACATAGGTCCACCGTCAGGGCAAGATGACCACTCTGACGATGAATATATGGACATAGACGACCCTCGACCCACCCGCTTGGCCCGGCTTCGTGCTGCCCGTCTTCCTGCCCGCCGCCCTGGCCGACGCCCTCGCCGCCCTAGGGCGCGCGCCTCCCGAGTTGGCCGTGGGCGTGCTGGGCCACCAGTTGGAGCTCCTCGTCGGCGTAGACAAGACCCATTCTACGTTTTTCAGTGGCAAGACATAGTTGATGGGGATGTATACAACCCTGATGTGCCAGCTTTTGATGAGGCACTGGAGGGTTCAGGCATTACCCCCAATTTTCCTGCAGGCCCCAATGCTCCACCACACGAACTATTTGAGGCATTCTTTGATGAGGAGGTGGTAGGCTATGTTGTCAAAGAGACAAACAAGCAGCACCAATTCCAGGTCCACTTTTTGGGCAAGGTGACCAAGGGCCATATGAGGAAGTGGACCCCACTGACTCATAAAGAATTCATGGTGTTCCTGGCACTCACCATGCTAATGCCTCATGTCAAGAAGCATAGGTTGCCTGACTATTGGATCACAAATGATCTTATTTCCACCCCTGCCTTCGGGAAATATATGGCTCGCGACCGGTACCTTGATATCCTCGCAGCGCTCCATCTTGTTACCAACACCGACGTCCACCGCCCAGACAAGCTGTGGAAGATTAGGACGTTGTATGAGATGATGCGAGAACGCTTCACCTCCTACTTCAAGCCCTTCCGCAAGGTCGTCATTGACGAGTCTCTTGTGCTGTTCCGGGGAAAACTCAGCTTCCGGCAGTACATCCCCTCAAAAAGACATCGCTTTGGCATAAAATTCTTTGTGCTGTGCGACTGCCAAACTGGCTATGTCCTGGACTTCCTGGTCTACAGCGGGAAGGAAGGGGACGTGCTTGTGGACCCCCTCATTGGCTTTGGCGGAGCAGTGGTGCAAGCCATGATGGACCGCTACTTCCATAAGAATCACGTCCTCTACACGGACAACTATTACACGTCCCCCACTCTCTCACAGTACCTGCATGAGCGCAAGACGGGGACTGTAGGCACAGTACGAGGGAAAAGGAAGGGCATGCCACCTTTCCCTCCAAAGACCCAAAAAGGTGATGTCTTCAAGAAGAAGTCGGGGCCCATTCTGGCTATCCACTGGCACGACCAGCGGAAGGTCAACCTCCTGACCACCATCCACAAGGGGGAAATGGTGGAGACTGGCAAGGTGGATCGCCGCACCCAGGCCAGGGTGACCAAGCCCGATGCTGTCCTGGATTACAACATCAACATGAGGCTGGTGGACAAGTCCGACATGCAGATAGGCTTCATTGACTGCCTGCGTACCTCGTGCAGATGGTACAAAAAGTTCTTTCTGCATATGGTGGACATGTCAGTTCTGAATGCCTATAATATATATAGGCTTCGGAATGAGAACCCACCCCTGAAGTTCAATAGCCTGCGGAGGTTCCAAAAGCAGGTGTTGACGGAGCTCCTGGAGAAGTATGCTACGCCACAGAGGGCAGTGGCACATGCTGGGCCCGCCGTTCTCGACCGCTTGCAGTCTGGTCCATACTTGGCTAGGCACAAGCTTGTTTTCCTGCCTCAGAATGCAGCAGGAAGAACACAGCAGAAGCGGTGCCATGTCTGCTACAACAGCAGGGTGAGGCCGAACCCAGGTAAAAAGTCAACCATGGAGTGTGTTGCGTGCAAGGTGGCACTCTGTGCTGTACAGTGCTTCTCTGATTACCACTCCAAGCTGGAGTTCTAATAATCATACTGAAATTGCCAAATAAAATGACAATATGTACACTATAATTATATATAGGCAAAAAGTGGAAGAAAACCAATGTATTATAATAAAAAAGTCAAGTATTATGAGAAAATTGATACAAATACAATTCCACCATAATAATATGTGAAAGTGACACATATGTATATACCAAGTGACATTCATATGATTAGAATCTATAGAAATATATAAATCAGTGAAAAAAGACACAATAAATTGTATATAAAACGTTTACAAATCATATAACTAAGTGAAAGTGACACAAGACCTAAGATTTGATGGCCAAAGTATAATAAACAGCTGTGATAACGAATAATCAGTGCCTAATACAACAATAACCTACCTCAATTACTAATAAAATGTACGGTATCGAGTGAAAATGAGCATTATCAGTGACAGTGACACTCTAAAGCATATTTGTCAAAGTGAAAGTGACACAAGACCTAAGATTTGATGGCCAAAGTATAATAAACAGCTGTGATAACGAATAATCAGTGCCTAATACAACAATAACCTACCTCAATTACTAATAAAATGTACGGTATCGAGTGAAAATGAGCATTATCAGTGACAGTGACACTCTAAAGCATATTTGTCAAAGTGAAAGTGACACAAAGACCTAAGATTTGATGGCCAAAGTATAATAAACAGCTGTGATAACGAATAATCAGTGCCTAATACAACAATAACCTACCTCAATTACTAATAAAATGTACGGTATCGAGTGAAAATGAGCATTATCAGTGACAGTGACACTCTAAAGCATATTTGTCAAAGTGAAAGTGACACAAGACCTAAGATTTGATGGCCAAAGTATAATAAATAGCTGTGATAACGAATAATCAGTGCCTAATACAACAATAACCTACCTCAATTACTAATAAAATGTACGGTATCGAGTGAAAATGAGCATTATCAGTGACAGTGACACTCTCTAAAGCATATTTGTCAAAGTGAAAGTGACACAAGACCTAATATTTGATGGCCATAGTATAATAAACACCTGTGATAACGAATAATCAGTGCCTAATACAACAATAACATACCTCAATTACTAATAAAATGTACGGTATCGAGTGAAAATTACCAATATCAGTGAAATTGATACCCGAATAAACATATTTTATATAATTGGCCTCAAAATAACTAGAAAATATCAAATAAACATCACATTCTCAATATCAAACACTAAAATCGTCTAAGGGAGATAAAATACTTTGGCGCGGCGAGCGGCTAGGTGCGTCGTAGCCGTGGCGGGCCGACGCTTTCGGACGCGGGAGGAAATTCCCGCATAAAAAAACACTCGTCTTCCCGCGCTCACCATTATGCAACCAGAGGGGCTAGAGACCTCTACTAAATGCCATTCGACAGAGGAAGGTTTGTGGAACATTATTTTTTTTTATTCACAACATTACATGCAATATTCATTCATTTACAGAGTACTTAACATAGGTAAAAATCCTCAAAACCCCCGGTACAGCAGTACAGTCATAAGCTATAGCCCCCGGGGCTGGAGGGTTAAGAAGATCGCCCACTATTTACTCCTGAGGGTATCAGTGAACTTAGTCTGATTTTAATGAAAGTTGGCACATAGAGGGGAACTAATAAAAATTATGCCTGTCATTTTTTTTGGGGGGGGGGGGGGGGGGAATTATGGGACAATATTTGGTAACATTTTTACCATTATTAAAATGCATATCTTATTACAAAATACCCTATATTTGTTAATTTTTCTATTCTAGTAACTGACAAAAGGTGTTTCTTGAATTAATTTAATCTGAATAGTGTCCATATATTGTATCTAGTTTTGGAATTAGGTCATTAGAAAGTCAAGTGATTTTTGTTTTACATATTTTCCAAATTTTGAGGAAGTGTTGTGCACAAATGGGGGGAAAATAAGAGATTGTAGTGATATTGTTTTATAGAAATTTGTATAAGCTTTCCAATGATATATGAACCATCATTGTATGACCAGTATCTTAAGAGCAGATGGCATTCGAAATATGGTAATTTGCATTTTGAGAAAATGGCCCGTAAAGTTTGATTAGTGTTTTTCATTAGGGTAATTAATTTGAAGATTATTTATGTTAAATGTTATTGATTTATGCATACTGTATAATATTAGTCCATACAGATATATAACAACCTTACTAGTTTTCTTTTGGCACCTGGTCCCCTCATCTAGAGAAAATTCCAAAATCAGTATATCTACTTGTCATAGTTTGGCACCTACTCAGCCCGCAACATTTATAAATAAGGTAAATTTTTATGCATTTGGAAGTGGCTTTCGACACCCAGCTTTTGCAGGATTATAGAGGAATGCTGGGGTGAGTATACCATGGGTCTAACTTAAAATCCATGCATTTTTCATTTATGGTGCATTTTTACAGGGTGATCCCCTTAATGGCCTCTCAACTGGTGATCTCCTTGCTTATCGTACTAACTCTTGATCATTCTCCTTTTGAGACTTTGGTGAGAATTTTTCTATTGCGCTCGACATATCGAAAGCCTCCGATAGAGTCTGGCACAAATCTCTAATTTCCAAACTTCACTCCCTCGGTTTATATCCCTTTATTTGTGCCTTTGTCTCAAATTTCCTTTCTGACTGTTTCATAGCTGCATTTGTGGACAGCCCTCACTCTCTTCTTCAATCTATCAACTTCGGTGTTCCTCAGGGTTCTATCCTGTCTCTAGTTCCCTTTCTACTATTCATTAATGATCTCATCTGTATCTCTAGTCCCATCCACTCATATGCTGATGACTCTACCATATACTATTCAACTAGTTTTTCACAACAACCCAGCATGCAATCACTGAAACTCACGTAACAGGGCCAAGGCATGCCTATCATCTGACCTATTAATTAATTCTGATTGGGGCAGAGAAAATATTTTTCTTTACAATGACTCAAAGACCCAATTTCTCCTATCTACCTCTCACAATCTTCCACAAGACTCAAAATTACTCTTTAACAATACACAAATCAACCCTTCATCTTTTCTCAATATTCTTGATGTATCTTTTTCATCCAACCTTCCTTGAAAAGATCATATTACCACTCTTGCTAAAGCAACTTCCCAGAAGTTATGTGTGCTCTACTGTCTACAGTATATGGGTTCTTCACCCCCGCACAGCTTCTTGCTCTGTGTAGGAGCACAGTGCACCCAAATATCGATTATTGTTTGCATGTGTGGGGAGGTTTCACCCATACTGCTATTCTTGAAAGAGTAGAGCCAAAAGCAATTCGCCTCATCAACTCACTTCCTCTTACTAGTTCCCTACAATGTCTTTTTACATGCCACAACAATCAGTGTTCTTCAGAGCTCTCTCAGTGCATACCCCCTCTCTTACGGTGAGTGCGAGGCACCCACCTTTCAACACAATCCCACTCCTAAGCTGTCTAGCTCTCCAACCCAAGAATTAGCCAATTTTCTAAGTCTTTATTTTACTAAACAAGTGAACTCTGGAACTCTCTCCCTCAATCAATAATCTTTTCTTCTTTCTATGACTTAGACTGCTTTAAACTTCATGTGTCCAGGCATTTTTACCCCAACGTCTCATGAATTTGGCTCTCTCTCACTCCTTTGGTTTTGGGGGAGACACTCATTACAGGCAGCCTAATTTCATCTCCTTCATACACATACAAAACAAAATAATATTGATAATTGATTAATTGCCATTTTGCTTTTTGTATATAATCTTTGTATATAACCACCCATTTAATTTAATATATTATTAACTCGTAAACTGTGGCAAACTTCTCCTGAGGTTCTACTGGAAGACGGTGGCAAACCTCATCTGAGGCACAATATTCAAACTCACACAAAAACTTCATCAGTGCTAGGAATTGTTTCAAATTGATTGATATAAACCACTAAATGGCATATCGCCACACCACCACTACCTCTCCCCCCCTCCCTCTTCTTCCTTACCTTACCTCTACTACACCTCCATCCCTCTCTCTACTGCCTTCCCCCTACCTTTACTACCTTCCCCAACCTCTAATACTCCCCCCCATCAATTTACAACCACCCCTCCCTCACACCCACTGTGCGAACCTGGAATGCGAGGGTGCGAGCATCACTATGTGTCTAGATGTGTGTGTGGGAAAGTGTTGCCCGCTTCTGCTCTGGTTCCCTCCACCCCTCACAGGTCCATTTATTGGAATAAATGTTTAGATGCCATATACTTGAAGTCTGTATACATGTGGAGCAATAATAATGCTTTATAAGATAGATAAAAGGAATAATTTGAGAATCATGCCCTTCTTATTACAACCATTCCTGTGCTCGCGACGACTCACACCAACCATATAACTTCCAACCACAACCACATTGGTTTGGATGGAAAATATACATGTGGTCGGATGTGGAAATGTGTTTCGAAGACGTTGATGTACACCTGTCGATATACACCAGTTTGTTCACTGATCATGAAACATAGTAAGTAAGACCTTATATACCTCTTTCGTGTATTCTGTTCTAGTCTCCCAGTCGATTGAAGGACCACAAGCTCACACAGGACAAATCTCATGTATACCATCTAGTTTTGTATAGGTCTATCTATCTATCTATTGCCTGACGCCGTGATCCCCGAAGGGGTGGCCACGAACGAACCGCCCCCATGCACCTCTGTCCCCAGTCAGTCGACGCCCCTCCCCCCAACCAGCACCGCCTTCATTCATGTAGTTCCTCACTCCATCCTTCCACCTCATATTCGGTCTACCTCTCCCCCTCTGTCCCTCCACCTCGCTCTCGTACACCCTCTTAGTCATTCTCTCGCTTTCCATACGTTCCATATGGCCGAACCATCTCAAGTTGTTCCTTTTCACACTTTCCAGCACATCTACCTCCACACCACACCTCCTTCTTACTTCCTCATTAGTCTGTCTATCCCTCCATGTAATTCCGCACGCACTCCTTAAGTAATTCATTTCCACTGCTCTCACTCTTGGTCTGAGTCTCTCAACCAACGTCCATGCTTCGCTTCCGTAAGTCAGTGTCGGGATTACCACACTGTCATGCAAGGACTTCTTCACTTCCATACTGACCACCCTATTTCTTGTTACTGCTTTTAGCGTTCCTACAACCCTCTTCCCCTGTTGTACCCTCTCCCGCACCTCTTCATCCATAGTCCCATCTTTACTCAACACACTGCCCAGATACTTAAAAGAGTTGACGATCTCCATAGCCTGACCGTTCAGCTTCACCTCACACTCTGTGACTTCACCCCTTTCGAAGACCATAACCTTGCTCTTCCCCGTATTTACCTTCAAATTCCGTTTTTCGCACACTGTTCCAAACTCATTTACCAGACCCTGCAACTCCCATTCATTATCACTCATCAGAACTGTATCATCCGCAAACAGCAGTATAGGTAGCTTCCACTCAATTCCCTCCCTTTTCAGCGATACACCAACATCCACTGCTCTTGATAGTATTTCTTTCATAACTCCATCCATATATACAGTAAACAACCACGGGGACATCACACACCCCTGTTTCAAACCAACATTCAGGTCAAAGAACTCGCTCTGCTCACTCTCCACACGTACTGCCGCCTTTGCACCCTCATACATGCTCTTCACTGCTTTCAGCAACTTGCCCTCTACTCCGTATATTCTAAGTATTTTGTATAGGTATTTTAATCATAATCATTTGATTTCATCTTATTATTATTATTCTTAGTAATGAAGTGTCTATATTATTCAGGCTACAGACCAATGTGAAGTCCGGGGACCGTCCGCCCTTTTTATCCCGATTTTTATTTTTTTTTTTTTTTTTTTTTTTTTTTTTTTTTTTTTTTTTTACATTGAAGGCTGGCTATATATTCCCTCAACCTGTCTGTAAAAGTTGAATGCCGAAAATCGCTTCTAAGTGCATTATTTCGAGCTTTATATAAAGCTTTCGCAGGATGCATATGGGCCTAATATAATATACAGTATGTATATACTGTATATACTGTATATATATATTTTTTTTATATAGGAATCATTACAAATTCATTTCATGTAATAGGACTAATATATACAGTATGTATAATAGGACTAGAGTTATTCTACTGAAAAACAGTTTTTGAAGTTTGCGAGGCTTTTTCTCAACACGAAAATGTCAAAAAATTCCAACAAGGCAATACACATAATCGAAAAACAACTTGTCATACAGTAAATATTCATATACCATTGGAAAGCCCATAAAAAACTCTATAAAGTAGTTGGGGGGAATTCTTTTAGCCACCCCTATTCATGCACAGCACATCTTCAAAGTTGCAAAACAAGTGAAAAATGTTCAACCTAAAAATATATAGGCAAACAATAAAACTAGATGAGACTAGATAAGAGTGGTGATGGGCTGGTCTATCAGAGTGAGAACTGAGCAATCTCTGCCATACCCATACCTTACTCTGACTGTTCCTTTTACTTATATATTTTCTAGATCTCAAGTGACGGCGTCTCTTCCGTGGATTGACCTCCCAATTTACCAAGATTGGAAGCCAAAGCGTCACATTTTTCCTTTGCCCCTCAACTTTCTCTTCATAATTGCTGAGGGGCACAGGGCCCTGGGTGGGGCTTTGGTTTCCCGGGCGTTTCCGCACCCTCCTCAGCTCCCCGCCATGGAGTGGCTTCGGTCACCCAGGTTTTATTGTGGTAAGCAGGGAGGGTTCTGTGGGGGCGCTCGGTTATGGCCTTGGCTTTGCTCGGGGCCTTGGGGCTGTTCGGCCAGGCAGCTTGGGGAACAACAACAACAACTAGATGAGATATACAAAAAATGGTTGACTAGATTGTAGAAACACCTTTTGTGAGTTGATTGAACACAAAAAGAACGACAATACACTAGATTCTTGAGTACAGTGTCAATTTTTGTAGTGTGTAATTTTGTCTAATTTTGACCCTAATTTTTTACATATATAAAAAGCTATATAACCAATTTTCAACCTGATGGTACCAAACATTAACTCTCATAGTCCTCTAAACGTATGCCAAATCTCATTTAAATCAGAGGAAGTTCACCGACACCCTGGGAGTAAAAGATGGACGGTCCCCTTAACTAGGAAAACAAATCAAACATAAATGAGCGAGAAATATAGTTTACTATGCATGAGATATATAATTATACATACAGAGTCCAATACAACACAAAGTAACACAATAAATCATACAACAGATGCAGCCCTTGACAGGGTTGCCTGGAATGCCTCCATTTAGGATGTGAGACTGTAACCACGCTCTCTGTGGACAAAACGGCCTTTAAACTTGTGTGTATGTATTCTGTTGCTCAGAATCAGGATACCATGGCGGTTCCTTGTAACTCTGAATAAAGGTAGTGTTGGGTGGCAGTTGTGGCTGTTTGAGGGGCAGCAGAGGTCAACTAGAAGATTAACGGAACAATGGTCAAGGTAGCCTTCGGACAGATGCGATGCCAGGTGTGCAGCTAGCAGGCGGCTTCCTTGCTTCTCTCTGGACGGAGCGGGCGAGTCCACTCATCCAAGCTGGGGGAGTCCGTTGGGCAGTACCATGATGGTTTGGACCAACCCTCTCTGGGTGGACTTCTGGCAAATTTATGGGGTGGTGGTGGGGGAGAGCTTGGCTGGCCATGGCGGCTTTCAGCTACTGCTGGTGAAAGGGGGTATTCCGTAAGGTATCATGGGGGCATAGGGGCCAGGGCAGGGAGGCGCCCTTTAGGGCATTATGTTGGGGCTTCTCTCATTCATATAGCTTCTTCTGCTGGAGCACGTTTCTCTAACTCTTTTGCTTGATTCACCCTAAGGGGAGTCTTTCTGCCACTTCCGGATGGTGTGAGGCAGCTCTTCTTGCCACTCCTGTTAGAGCTGCTCGAAGTAGACATCAGTAGGGTTCAATAGGTCATTCAGCTTCTGTAGTTCAATACACTCCTTGGTTTCTTCCTGTGTGTTTGGTGACAGATCCAAGACAGTGTCTGAACACATGTCTTTTTCGTTATTGGCCCTACTTACCAGTCCAAGATTGATCTTTTTCAAAATATCCTTTAGATCCTTTGTACCTTCTACGGTAGGGGAAAAAGAAGGCTGCTAACAGTACAGGAGAGAGGAAGAGGAAGAAGCCGTGTTCCTGTGACGGCCATGCAGACTTGCATGTTCTGGGGCTGTTCTCTGGGGGTTATATGGCCCCGGCCTGTATCGAGATGTTGGTTTGGTGGGCCTTACTCGGCTAATCACAAGCCGGAGGAGATTAGAGATCTTTCTCTGTGATGTTGTGAAGGTGTTGATGTGGTTTTCTTCGTTTGGTTCTGCCTGGCCAATCCGCCTCCGTTTTCTGCGCCTGATTGGTTGGATGCGCCGTCCAACCAAGCAGGAGCCAAGGGGTGCTGGGCGACTGCAGTCAAAGGGACATGAGGGCTACTGTTGCATCGTCAGGGTGTAAGAAGTGAGTATGGCTTGCATCCACCCCCATTATATCCACCTCCCGTGCATATTCAGCCATTTTCTCGTGGAGTTTTTAGTCTGGGGGCAGGTACACTTCAGTCCTCAGTTGGGGTTTCTTGGTCGGGGATGAGATTGTGGGTGGCAGGGGGGCAGTCGGTGTGTTCTGGTCTGGTTCCACAATCTATAGTAGTAGTAGAATTGAATGGAAAATGGAAAATTATTATTTAGATTGTTGTTATTTTTCTTATTGTTATTGTCAATATTATTAATATTATTATTATTGTTATAATTAATATTATTATTAGTATTATTTGAATGCCTATTTTCTTTCTTGTAGGTCGTCCCCCGGCTCCCTCCGCCTCAAGCCCAGCCCCTGCTAGTAGCCCGGCTGAGGAGACTGTAACAGACGAGGGCCTGGGGGAGTCTGTGGCAGAGGGGTCCGACAGTGTGGTCAGGGGGCAGCATAAGACAGCCACTAACACCAGTCAGGAGGATCTAGAGGTTATCCCCACTCAGGCCGGCTCCAGTGGTCATGCTAAGAAGCCCATGATTCTTAAGCTTCACCTCCTCTTGACTGGCAAGCAGGTACTGTACACTCAAAGTGACAAAACATAACCCTTTCTGAATCCTCAAACTGCTTAAATAAAACAACAGAATAGGCCTACAAATACTAGCTAAAGAACTAACTGTAAAATTCGATTTTCTTCGGTATTGCTTCGAAAACTTAAGGCCACGATTAGTGTACAGTTTCCTGCACAATGCCGTTCCTCTCTGAGATTATGTGTATCAAAGTAAAAATAGTATAACTGAATTTACAGTGTTTTATCCTAGTCAACTGTTACATAATTACTAGGGCATAGTAAGGAAGTATCCTAATTTAATAATACTATTCAGACTTTCATAAATAAAATCTCTGAGAGGAACGGAACTTGTGCAGGGACCTGTACAAGGTGAACTAGAATTTGGTTAAGCGGGTATCACACTAGGCCACATTTTCGCCCTTCTCCGTTCTTCGATCTCAGTTTTCAGCCAGTAGCACAGGCAGCTCCTAGCACACACATTTAGGCTATATCCACTGGCTTTACTACGACATTAAGCGACCGTTATATTGTTGATGTTTCACCTTAAATGTAGAGTAATATGGATTGATATTGACAAATTTATTGTAATAGGACCCAATCTATACAGTAAAGTTGCTATGTTTTGCGTTTGAAGCTTAACCTCGTAGCTACGCAGGTGGGGTAGTGGCCACCCCTCCCTGTGCGGAGGTATTTAGACTGTTTCCTACACTCAAATCGTCATCGTACCATAAATATCATTAATACTTATCCATATGCGCCTATTTTACATTGAGTATAAAGATATTAACCTGTTACAACAATAAAACAAGTGGAAACAGCGTTTGGATGGTCAAAATCGGCAAATTAGATTGGGAGTTACATAACTGAAGGCTGAGCCAGCCTGCCACCCCTCACGATGTCTGGAGCGACACTGTCGTGTTGTTCCCTCTCTTTCTCTCTTTCATTCGCTGTGTAGCACATACAAGCACAGCTTGCTTATGAATCGCTATTGATAGCACGAAAATATATCAACGAAATAAGGGAATAAGAGAGACAATAGGTGATAATTGAAGGGGGGGGGGGGAAAGGAGGGGATGTGGAGTAGTGATATTTGGCATGGCCAAGGGGCAATAGAAAATAATAATAAAAAAAAAAAAAAATAGAAAAAAGAAATAAATTGATACTGGGCTGGTTTACATTTTTTTTTTTTTGGCCTTGGATTATATAAGGAGTTCCGCAGCGCAGCGGTAAAACTCTTATTAGTGTTTCAGCACTTGCTGGGTTAAGTAGCTACAAGGAAGTTTTTTGCAGTATATACAGCCTGAAAGCGCCCCTAATCGTTTCCGCGGCAATAAGCGATCCTTAAGTTGTGCTGTTTAATCTATAATGTAAAGTAATATGGATATATATTGACAATTATGATGCATTATGACTCAATCTACACGTTAGGGTTGTTATTTTTTACATTTGGAGCTTATTATGAGGAAATATTTTGAACTTTTTGGAGGTTTTCGATTTATACCAATCGCCGTGTGGCGTAGGAACGGTTGTTATTTAAATGCAAGTTGTGTAGCTATTCACCTAGTTTATGTCTATCAGCAGCCCTTCTCACAATCAAAACACACAATTTTGTAGCAAAATATATATTTCGACGTCATATACTTGAGATATCACTGAGAATAGATGCGAACCGCCCTATCCGTAGCGCTACAGATCGACAGAAAAAAATATTGTCTCAAATAGGGCTTTAAACAGGAAAAATAAAGAACAATATGCATTTGGTTATTGAATATTTGGTTACATCCACCATTTGATGTAGGCAATTTTGTAATGCTTAGTGTTTTCTCTAAATGTCTAGTATTGCATTTTCCATACCGTATAGAGGCTGACAATTTACTTCCGTCAAAAGACGACGTTGCTGCCCACCAACTGCAGGCTGCATCCTAGCTACGTCAAATGGCGATATTTGTGCTGGAGAAGTGCGGTATATCAGTTTTTTTGCGGTAGAAGGGTGAAAATTGGCCTAGTGTGATACCCCCTTTACTTTGTTTATTCACCAGTTAAGCCAACTGGTTAGACGTATTTTGCGGCACTCTGTATTACCTTAAATGAGCAAAGTCGGAGTATAATCAGGAGTAGTTGAATGAATGAGTGTGAGACATCTTGTCACTTCATCATCTAATTATTAAATCAAACATAGTAAAATGTAACTAGAATAATTATATCTACCATAATATATAATGTATCCTAACCAACGCTTGACCAGATTGTCTTAGTTTAGTTCTCTCCTATTTCTTTTGATTTACAACTGCCGAAAGTGAACGAAATGGGATGGCCATCTCCCCAATTAATAATCTTCGAGTTTATTTGTTTAAACTATAATAATTGTGACTTACATTGTTTTTAGAACGCCTGACTATCCTTACATGACTTAATTTAGATCAACTTAAGTTGGGCGGGTGCCCAACCCCGAAAGGGGTTGAAATAGGGGAGCTATCCCCCCGCCAAAGGCGGCTTTCTAGGGCCTTTCCTAGCTGATACTGAGAGGATTGGGTTCTAGTCATGTGGTGATGGGCTGGTCTATCAGAGTGAGAACTGAGCGATCTCTGCCATACCCATAGCTTACTCTGACTGTTCCTTTTACTTATATATTTTCTAGATCTCAAGTGACGGCGTCTCATCCGTGGATTGACCTCCCAATCTACCAAGATTGGAAGCCAAAGCGTCACATTTTTCCTTTGCCCCTCAACTTTCTCTTCATAATTGCTGAGGGGCACAGGGCCCTGGGTGGGACTTTGGTTTCCCGGGCGTTTCCGCACCCTCCTCAGCTCCCCGCCATGGAGTGGCTTCGGTCACCCAGGCTTTATTGTGGTCGGCAGGGAGGGTTCTGTGGGGGTGCTCGGTTATGGCCTTGGCCTTGCTCGGGGCCTTGGGGCTGTTCGGCCAGGCAGCTTGGGGAACAACAACAACAACAACAACTTAAGTAAATATAGTTTGAATTTATGTATGTATATTTTTTGTATTGGTCTTATTATTATTATAATTATACTACTACTACTACTACTACTTTTTTTTCTTTAATTTTTATTTAATATTGTACATACATTATATTTTACAAGCATCAGATATTACTATTCTACACCATGCAACTTCAATCCAGTCGCCTCCCTATGCGACCCTCTGCCACTGCTGCCTCGTAGTCCACTTCTGCCACCGTCGCTGGTTGTGGTGCAGACTGTCTTGTTCCCCGCAGGCATAGTAGTGCTGATATGAGCAATGAGAAAGATAGACGGCACCTCATCCAGGCTACGACGTGGCTCCTGGGCTGTTGCTTCTTCTCTGCGATGATCTCTGCAAGCCTTGAATAGAAGCATTGGGCCCTGGGTCCCATCCCTCCAGGTGTGGGGGATTCCATCCTACGAGGACAGGTCGAAGAGTTCTGCGACAGAGTCCCAATTCAACGAAAAAGATTTTGCATCCCAGGAGCTGGACTGGACGACATTGTGGAAGCCTTCGAAGATACCACAAATGATGCAAATGAAAATACCCTTTTTGTCATCCATGCTGGTTCAAATGACGTCATGCGCACCAGATCCGAAGAGTTGATGGAGAAATATCGCAAGATGATCCAGCACTACAAAAACAAGTCAAGGAATATCATCATCTCAGGCATTCTCCCCAAGATCGACGCACCTGACAAATTCTACGACAAGGCCTTCAGCACAAATAGCCGACTAAAACATTTGTGTCTGAGGGAAGAAGTTGAATTCATCAACCTCTGGGACAACTTCTACAACCAGCCTACTCTGTTCCGCAAGGATGGCACTCATCTAAACCCTGTGGGTTCAGCACGCATGGGTCGTCTCCTACACGAAGCAGTCCGCAGCCATGGATCAAAAAACGCCATCCGAGAAGAAGCAGCAGTGACATAAATCATCCAACGCCAAGAAAAACACAGAGGCAACCGAGGACCACCAGCGATAAGGACCGGAGACAGCGAGGACCGAGGACAGCCATGAACATAAATGTAGATCCGACAAGAACCAAAAATATTATTAAAGCGCGTTCCGTGAGTTCTAAAATAACAAATTTAAAGGTTTTCTATGCAAACGCTCGTAGCATACGCAATAAATTTTCAGATTTAGAGGAGCTAGTGTTTACAGAAAATTATGATGTGATTGGCATAACAGAATCTTGGCTCAATACAGAAGATAGAGACTTTTTAGCAGAGTATTCACTTCCCGGTTATGTAATGTTTGAGAAAAGCCGAATAAATCGAAATGGAGGTGGCGTTTTACTTTATATCAAAGAAAGTCTTAACCCTACCCTCTTGTCAAAACCTCAAATTGTGAACGTCGACGCATCTTTTGTGCTAATAAAGAATAATAAAGGTACCAAAATAATACTTGCATTAATATACAGACCTCCAGCTCAATCAGTGCAAACTGACCGAGAAATTTACGAACAAATTGCAGATGTAAGTAACTCACAAGATACCGTAATTTTTGGTGACTTTAATTTACCTGTGACCAAGTGGGGCGATACTCTTACTTCACACTCCGGACATGACTTGTATACGAACTTGCAAGAGAGTTCGCTTTATCAATTTGTTGGAACGCCGACCCGTGGTAATAACGTTCTTGACATTGTACTTGCAACAAAAGAAGAATTAATAGAGAATTTGAATGTTGGTGATGAATTCAGTAACAGCGACCATCATACGATAACTTTCACTTTAAACTTTACTAGTAACGAACCAAATAGTAGCATCGAAAAAGTCCCTAATTTCAAGAAAGCAAACTTTCCTAAACTTAGAGCTATGTTTAAAGAAACTGACTGGAGCTTTTTAATTCACAATAACGACATAAATACATCTTGGAAGTTATTCGAAGCCACTTACCTAAAAGCAGTGCAAGACTGCATACCATCGAAAACTCGGCGTCCAGGCCATAATAATAAGCCCAAATGGTGGAATAAAGATATTTCAAACTGCCTGCTTGCTAAAAAATTTGCTAATGATAGATTAAAATCCTCACAAAATGACGAAGAACGGCTGAAATTTGTAGAGCTACGACGCAAAGCCAAAAAGTTAATTAAGCAAAGTAAAAAGACCTTAGAGTTACATATTGCGAATCAAAGTAAAACAAACCCGAAAGAATTCTATAGTTATATCAGAAAGAAAAAAGTAGTTACTTCAACTGTTGGACCGTTAGTCGATGAAAATGGAGAATACACCAAAGACGAAGAACAAATGAGTAATGCCCTCAATACCTTCTTTGCATCAGTTTTTACAACAGAAGACCTCAGTGATATCCCTACACCATCGCCGATTCAGATTGATAATTCAGATGTTTTAAGCAATATCACCGTTACAGAGAGAGAAGTATTGAATTGTTTAGATAAACTCAAGGTAAATAAAACGCCTGGACCTGATACAATCTCACCTAGAGTTCTAAAGGAAGCTAAGGATGAGCTCTCTAAACCACTGACATTACTATTCAATAAATCCTTGCAGTCTGGAACTATGCCCGATCAGTGGAAGCTAGCCAACGTAACACCGATATTCAAAAAAGGCAGCAAATCCCTATCCAGTAACTATCGTCCAATTAGCTTAACCTCAGTTGTATGTAAAATGCTAGAAACGGTCATAAGAGACAGACTCGTAAATCACTTAGAGGAAAATAACATACTTAAAGATACTCAACACGGCTTTCGTAAAAAACGTTCCTGTTTAACAAACCTCTTAGACTTCTTCCACGATATCCTCAACCTCTACGATGAGAGTAAAGCTGTAGATATTATATACCTTGATTTTCAAAAGGCCTTTGACAAAGTTCCCCACAAACGTTTACTGCTAAAACTAAAAGCGCATGGAATACAAGACAGTGTGTTGAAATGGATAGAAAATTGGCTCAGCGACAGAAAGCAAAGAGTAGTCATAAACGGTAAGGCATCAAAATGGACCAATGTAAGTAGCGGGGTACCCCAGGGATCGGTACTAGGACCAATTCTCTTTCTAATTTACATCAACGACATAGATGAGGGTCTCACCTGTACAATCTCAAAATTTGCTGACGATACAAAAATTGCAAATAGCGTACTCTCAAAAGAACAAGTTGACGATATGCAACACAATCTAGATAAATTGTCATGTTGGGCCCAAATTTGGCAAATGAGTTTCAATGCGGATAAATGTAAAGTACTACATATCGGATACCTAAATGAGAAAGCAAACTATTCGATGAATGGCACTCAGCTTAAGAATGTAAACAGAGAAACCGATCTGGGAGTAACAATATCGAGTAACCTAAAACCGAGTCAACAATGTTCAGAAGTTGTTAAGAAGGCAAACAAAATAATTGGCTTTATAGGCAGGTCATTTGAGCATAAATCCAAAGAAGTTATCCTAACCCTTTACAATTCCTTAGTCCGCCCTCTTCTGGAATACTGCGTTCAATCCTGGTGCCCTTATTACCAAAAAGATATAAACAAGCTAGAACGAGTTCAACGTAGAGTTACCAAAATGATACCTAGCCTAAAGAACAAACCATACGAAGAGCGTCTTAGAGAATTAAATCTATTTCCTTTAACCCAGCGCAGATTAAGAGGCGACTTAATTCAAGTGTTCAAAATCATCAAAGGCATCGACAATATGAACTGTAGTAAGTACTTCACTATCGACCAATCTAATTACACGCGGGAAAACGGTTGCAAAATTATTGGTAAATCTTTTAACTCGCACGAATCTAAGAATTTCTTCTTCAATCGAGTTGTCAACTTGTGGAATGGGCTTCCCCGAAACGTTATAGACTGCATCACCGTTGATTCATTTAAACTCCGCCTAGACAAATATCTCGCATCAAACCCGCGACTGACTGCGTTTGTAAATGAATAACTTTATTTTATACCCCCTCAGTTACTAACCCCTCTGTCCCCTACTAACTTCCTAATCCTGCCACGGACATTAGTTCCAGGGCAGTAATTCCCTTTCCAATGTTCCCTTACCCACTCTAAACCACTGTTTGGACACTTGATCCTCAGTGTTTTGGAGGACAAGCAACCTAGAAGGGTCACTGGATCTGTTGTTGCTTGATTTCCTTTGTACTCCTTTGTACTAATGGGGTAAAGCTGCCTTGTTCGATATTTAAGATCCTTTCCCCATATGCCCTGACCTTCTCTTGTTCGTTCCTCTTGTGTGCGGCATCCAGAGACCGCTCGCTGTAGCTATGGGCCATTGGGTCAAATACTCTTATGTCAAAGAATGCTCGCTGTGCACTTGTCCAAAAACCTCTTGCACTAACGTCCACTCGTGCTTCATTGGATGTGTTGGCCGTCCTGTGCTGCAAGATCTCTCCATCCAAGGGAATGAGTGATGGTTCGCGAACCACATCTCGACACACCTCCCTGAGCATGTTCGCCGTTACATCTCTTACTTCATCGTGCCTGATGCTGATGAATCCTCCTTTCTTACATATCCTGGAGTGGTCTGCATCATTGTTGGTTTCACTAATGCATCGATCGGGCAGTCCTTCAATCGGCCAATCATACCTCAGTGCAATAGCATAATTAAATTCTTGTTTGTTGAGATTGAAGCCTTTTGCCTTGATTCGTAGTGTTGTCAGCCAATTTGAAGCACCCGTTTCTTGTGCTATTTGTATTTTTCTTGTTAGTCTCCGGGAAAGTTGTCCTATTAATTGTGCCAGGTAATTTTTCTGTAAGTTTTGCCTCTTTGACGTGATGGTCTTTCTGATGTTGTAGATGTCCGCCTGGTCCACTTCACCGTCGGAATCTTGTGCTACGATACGGTCAGTGAGAGATCCTGTTATCTTTACCGAGTTCAGGTATTCCGTTGTCGCCCTCCTCACCGGGTTGATGATTCCCAGCCCTCCCAACCTAGAAGGCACTGCGAGCAACTCCCTCTCTGTATCACTCGGGGTGTGCGACTTTATCCACGCTGGGATGAGTTTGTCTCTCATGGCATCTTCCAGCGGTTGAAGTAGTGCGCTCACATTTGGAACGGTTCGCATCAAGTAGGTCCAGCGATGTTTGACCCCATATGTGAATGCCGAATACGCAGCCTGTGGTTCCGTCTTTGCAATATTGGCCAGTTTTTCAATTTCTTTTACCCACTCCCTGACCTTCTCCTCTATGTATTGGTTCTTGAACTCTTCCGTGCCGATCACCACCCCAAGGTGACGCTGTCCGTCCTTTGTTACGACCACTTCACTACCGCTGAAAGCTTCTACAGCACTTTCATAATGTTCTGGTTTTACTATTAGTATTGACTTGCTGGCATTTAGACGATACCCTATTTCTGGGTCTACACTTGATACTTGCTCCCACCAGTGCTTGAGATCGTTGACTTTTCTCGCCCCAGTAAGATCGTCTGCATAGGCCACCTGCTTGACTTGAGTCACCTCATGGCTTGTTAAGGTTAGCAACACTGAGAGACCTAATGCATACATTGCCATTGCTATGGGGTCACCTTGTGTGGTTACTACTACTACTACTACTACTACTACTACTACTACTACTACACAATAATAATAACCATACAAAACAAAAAATATTATTATATATTGTATTATTGTATTATAAAATAATGTATATCTTATACGAAAAAATCCAATCTCTTAGTATTGCACAACAACGAATTGTGAGAACAATAACGTTTAAAACTAAATATTTTCATACTAATGAACTTTTCAAAACCCTAAATATCTTAAAGATTAATGAACTTTCTACATCTGGCTTTCTGACTCTGGCTTTATTTGACAGTTAATCATAGACTGGCTTTATTTGACAGTTAATCATAGACTCTGGCTTTATTTGACAGTTAATCATAGACTCTGGCTTTATTTCATAAACTTCAGTTTGAGGTACTATTTTCCCGTAATATTTATGGTTTCCACCCCAGTTTAAGATAAGTTCAAACCACACACACTCAAGAGGTTAGAATATTTACGACCGCAGGGTATAATTACGTTCTTTGGAATTAGACATTCCCATAAAGAATTATCCCCACGAGCACTATTCAAGGTTTGACTTATTTCAACTGTGAATGGTTTAGGTCGCACTAATATCCACTCAAATAAAACTGAATAATGAGTAAACAAATTATTGTTTCTCTTAAATATTGAAAATATACTCACGGTACGTCAGCATGATATATATTCTATAATAATCAGTTTCCTTTTAACATAAGAAGTTTTCCTAATATTGCGGATGAATTCGCCTTTCCTAACTATATTCAACTATATTAATCTACCAGCAAAGCTATTCTTTCCTTCTCTCTAGACTCTGGTGAAACATTAACTATTCTGGTGTCTCCAAATAATGCTATTATTTGCCTCCTATGAATCAGACTGTTGATGTGGCGGGACAAATACCCTTATTGCCTTTTATCCAACATTTAACTGACTAAAACTCTGCAGTAAAGACTTTTCCTGAGTTCACTAACTCCCTTTTCTGACATAGACTAACAGAGCCATGTTGCTAATAGTAGTTCCTTTACTAACAATTGAAATCTGAAGTAATACTCTTCGTCATTTTATATTTTAATCATTTGTCTATCTGTGTTTTTAAAATGGGTTCAGCTAATAAAGGCAACATAAATATTATTTGAACACAGCTGGGTCAATTAATTTATCTCTTTATGTAATCATTTGCGGGTCCACTACTATGGGTTTCATAGTTTCATATGGGTTTAAATTAAAGTTATCTGTCAATATCAAGTATAAATATATAACAAGTATGTATTTTTGTATATATGTATTTTTATATTGACAGATAACTTGAATTTAAAGGCGATAGTAGGGTTGGGTGGTGGCTGATAACTACCGTGTTTGATGGAGGAGCAATAATGGTTTGGTGGTTCTCTCAGGTAAGCCACGGTAGCCTTGTCCGTTTCTTAGTCATTAATGTGTGGCTTTAACCTCATGACACAGGGACAAGTGGCTTATTTCTACACTTTTGGTAATGAACTATATTGACGAAAATTAGGGCACGGTGTGAAACAAGCCATGTCAAAATATCATACTGATCCAACTGTTTGTTAATAAGTTATTCCCGAAAAACGACGTAACATGGCCTCTGAAACTCATAGTAGGTCCCATTAATTGAATTTGGTATGCTGCTTCTTCTCTCTTGGTCTAGGCTGGCCACCAAGCTTGTGCCAGTTCATGTTCCTCCTTCAATAAATTCCTCCTACACCATGTAGATTGCGGGAGACTTTATGTAAGCTGGCTATGTGCGAGCAGGCTCTGGGATATTGTCGATGGATCTGGGCATCTGGAGACTGGGTAATTTGGCTCTTGGAATGTTGTAACTGTTGCTGCTCGTCTTCTTCCTTGTATCTTCTTTTGTTTCTTCTAATCCCCGTTGCGGCTGGAAGGATGGTGTAGGACAGGAGAGAGTGCCCTGAGAAATGGTATGACCTGGCTAGTACCATCTGGAGCTCTGGCTTTGTGTGTGTGTGTGTGTGTGTATGTGTGTGTTTTTTTTGTTTTTTTTTTTTTTTTTAAGCCTAGGTGGGTCTAAGGGGTGGAAGGAAGGAGAAAGATGGAAAAATAAAGGAAAGTATAAGAGTGAAAGTTGGCGGGCAGACCACCTTGCTATGTTGTTTTTGTGGTGGGTATTTTATGTTGTGTGCAAGTGGTGTAGACTATTTTGTGTGCTTGTTTTGTAGCTAGCTAAGATCTTTGTTTGTTTTTATTCTCGATTTCTCTGGCTGTGTCATGCTCCGCTCTCTTCTTATATACCCGCCCGTCATGTCGGCGAGCGTGCTGATTGTCCTTTTCACTTATAGGCTGAGCCGGGCAAACTGTGATACCTTCTTCCAGATGGCTGGTTTGCTCAATTTCTTCACGTTTATTTTCCTTCCTTTCCTCAAGGTGAAATTTCAGCAACAGTTTTTCCTTATTTTCTCGGGGCTTATGGGAGTAAGAGGCTTGCCCGAAGGGAATAAACTGGATGTTGATTGGATATGAGGTGTGGAGAGGTGGGAAAGACGTCGGATGTATAGTTGACCAATCAGCACATGGGTAGGCGTGTTGAGGCGGCTGGCAAAACTCCTCCCTCTTCACGGGTATTGCTTTGCTCTGATTGGTTATGAGGTTTGCAAAGCCACGCCTCTCGTTTACCTTCCCAACTGCACGTTTCGTTGACTGATTTTCACTGTATATAATATGTCGTTGCTGATTGACTGGGAAATTTGTCATTATTAGGGGTTTGAGCCCTGCGGAGAACCCCTATTGTAATCATTAAATCTTCTTATTCTTCCAAATTACTTTTCCACGCCTGTTTTTACGCATTAACTCCAGAACCGCTTTTTGGATCGGGATCAAACTTTCACACAATGTGCATTTGTGTATTGGGCAACCTTTGATATGCTAAACATCCGAAATAGCGGCCAAACAAGTCCGTGGCAGCCGATTTCCCGAAACATTTGAAACCTAAATACCGTCTCTCCCACGCATAGGAAATTATTGGGCTTTGGCATATGAACTCCACTACTATAATGCTCCGCAAATGTTATGGAAAAGGTTTTGCTTTGCACGTGGGTTTTTTTGTTTTGGTAATCTTGAAAAGCCCTCGAAATATACTTAATAATCCACATCTTGAAAACTATGTGGATGATCAAAGCCATGTTTGTGTAGGTGGGCGAGGCTCGCAATTCCGAACGTTTTGGTACCAAAATAATAGAAATTGGTGGAATAGTTTGGCCACAGCTTTGAAAATTGTATATTCTTAAATTACTTTAAAACCGTATTCGGTACCCACACAACGTTTTCAGTCTTCAGTCGATATATGCTTCCCCGCATCCCCTAGTTTTGCTTAATAATTCTTAATTTCATAATTCAGATCCATACATTTTATTAAATTTAACTCTCTCAAAATAGTTTGAGTCCCTACGAATTCCACCAATTATTTAACCAACCTACTTATACATACCTACCCTACCAAATAATAATGATAATTCAAATTTATTTTTGGTGAATAGCAGAGTATTGACTAAGGTTTTTAACAATTCCTTCCTTTGCCAAATACTTACTTTAATAACAATATTATGGACCTTCAAAGTTTTGACAATTTTTGGTGTAGTGTGACTTACCTTCCCTCCTCCCTCATGCAGCAAGCAACGTCTTCAGGGGTTCAAGAGTATTGCATTCTTCCATAATATTATATATAGTTCGTTTTTTACGCAATAACTCCGGAACCGCTTGTCGGATCGTGACCAAACTTTGACACAAGGTGCATTTTTGTATTGGGCAACTTTTGATATATCCAAAATGGTGGCCAGACATGCCCGTGGCAGCCTTTCACACCCAACCCATCTCGTCCTATCTAATTTTATGTTGAACTCTATTGTTCTTGGTCCCACTATAGCACTCAGTAGCCTATTCCACATATCTACAACTCTTTTACCAAGCGAATAGAGGCAGATCCCTTACAAAGCCAATCTATTTCTCTCTCGCTCTTGTTTGTTTGCACACCGGTACAAATGAGGCAGATCCCTTACACATGCAACCAAGATGAAAATGGGAGTCTGCAGAGAGCCAAGTGGCCCACACAAGGCAGATCCCTTTCACACCCAACCCATCTCATATACATTACCTGTTATTTACACTGGGTGTCCATGTTATCATATACCTGCAACCAAAACACAATTGTAAGAAATAGGAACATAGGAAAATGGGAGTCTGCAGAGAGCCAATTGGCCCACACAAGACAGATCCTTTTCACACCCAACCCATCTCATAAAAACTCTCTCTCTCTCATTTATCTCTGTCTTCCTTACATTTATGACATCCTAGTCTCTCTCTCTCTCTCTCACAAATGAGAACATAAGAAAACCAGAGTCTACAGAGAACCAATTGGCCCACACATGTCAGATCCCTTTCACACCCAACCCATCCCGCGCTCTCTCTCATATTTATCGCTATCTTCCTTAAGTTTACGACATCCTATTCTCTCTTGCCATACTCTCTCTCTCACTCACAAATGAGAACAAAAAATAAGAAAACGGGAGTCTGCAGAGAGCCGATTGACCTACACATGGCAGATCCCTTTCACACCCAACCCATCTCGTTCTATCTAATTTCAAATTGAAGCTCTATTGTTCTTGATCCCATTATTGCACTCGGTAGCCTATTCCACATATCTACAACTGTTACTAAACAAATAGAGGCAGATCCCTTACACAGCCAATCTCTCCCTCTCTCGCTCTTGTTTGTTTACACAATCTGTTCCTTCTGTAGTTTCTCCATGCCCGATAAGTTAAATGATCTTTTGATATCTGTGACACAGCTTTTGTATCCAACATAATACCCTGTTTGCAAAACCGCTCGAACCCTGGACAACGTTGCTTGCAACTTTAATTATTATTATTATTATTATTATTATTATTATTGTTTGTATCAAGAGAGTCGGATGTTTTGCATCCAGCTAAGGCATGGGACACTAGTCTAAAATACCTGTTTCTAGATATAAGAAATAATCTATAATATTTGATATTACTATGTGATTGTTAAAAGGTTGTAGATGTATAATTTTATGTTAACCTAAAATATGAATCTTGTCTCGCAGGTGGTAATAAAGCCAACTTTTGCGGAAGTGGAGTCATCCCTATTGTCCCTGTACGAAAAGGTTATAGAACTGAGTATGTCTGTGCCCAGGCTGGAGACCAAACTGTTTGCTGAGTGGGAGGGACGACAAGGAATTATCACAGTAGGTTATAGTTTATTTTCTTATATTTATTTATTTGGGAAACAGGTAGACACGGTAGAGCATAATGGGGAACAGTGTACAGTATTACTAATAAGGTAGTGATGTTTGAAATACATTTATATAAATAATTTTGTTGTATTGAAGAAGAAAATATTTGCATATGATTAATTTTGCTATTTATGTATTTTTGTTTATTTACAGTGGTGCAGTCACCAGTGGGAAACATAATACCGCACAGACACAGTTATTGAAGAATATGTATAACTTTAGATGATAACTGAAGCAGACTTACTCACATAATGAATTTAATTATATATATTTGTTAGTAGTCTTGGCAAATCCAACGTCAAGGCTATTAACCTAATTGCAATGACGACTTGTCTATTTTGACTGCTATGTCGTCATTCCAACCGCGGTTAAAAAGAAAACGTCTAGAGTCTACTCCTTATCTTGCTCTAGGAGACGTTGTACATTAACCAAAACTACCACCGAAGGTGAAAAAAGCATAGAAGAGAAGAAAAAGGGGTTTACCTTAGTTACCGCTTAAGGCCCATCCCGTGTTCCGTCATGTGCAGATCACTGTCGAACGTGCGCATGAGCGACCCTCTCTTGTTATCATTTTTTCACGCGCCTCCATTGATTGAGTCCGCTTTTGTTGTGCTCCTTCAATTCACCCTGTTTTAGGTTCGTTTCGGCTTTTCTGGCCTTCTTTTTGCTAGACAGATGTTACGTGATCTAGGACACACCTAAATGGGCTCCTTAGTGTGTTTAATGGAGACGCGTGTGGAAATAGCTACCGAAGGTACGGGGGCGCTTGGCGTTCCCCGTCTATATGTTTTCATTCTTTCTCTTTTCATATTCTTTTTTCCTGTTAGTCTGGGCATAGTTTAGCTTTTAGCTTCGATTAGCCTAGCTTGTTTATCATTCAGGAATTGCTATGCCCTTATGAGTTCTCATTTTTTCATAGCCTAGGTGTACAGTTGGTTCACAATCTGAGATTTCGTGGTGGCGGTGCTGTTTGTAGGTTTGTGTCAGCCGCATAACTAGCGTTATTCCCGAGTCCCCCCTTTCGAGCCTTCACTGTGTCTCAAGGGCCTGGGCGCTTAGTGGTTCGTGATACCCAGAGGTACCCCACGGGGGCCTCTCCCTCACTCCACAGGGTTTTTCGCCCCTGACACATTCTCTACTCGCGGCTAGGCCACCCTTTTTCTCACCAGTTTCATTACTGGTTTTTTGTGTTCCCTTCCTGTTTTCACCTCCATCCTTTCATTACTTTTGCCCAATCCTGGGGTACCCCACGGGGGCCCCTGTTGTGCCAAACCACCCAACCTGCCACTTCTCCTCATGGGCTTTGCTCTATCTCTGTGGGTTGGGTGGTTCCCAGGGGATGTGCCTCCTCTCCCCTGGTGTGCCTTCCTTGCCTCTCCCTTGACCGGTCGAGTCAGGATATTATCGAGGAAGACACTGCTCAGCTAGATGGTCACGGTCATCGTTGCTTGGAGTTCATAAGGAGTTGACGCTTGTTTGCCGGCCTTTTTTGGTTTTCCTAGACGCCCCTCTCGCTTGTTCGGCACCGGGCCCTCTTGGCAGGTCCCGCAAATTTGCGGAGTGCTCGATTCGGCCCTCTGGGTCGTTTCGGCCCTCTGGGTCGTTTCGGCCCTCTGGGTCGTTTCGGCCCTCTGGGTCGTTTCGGCCCTCTGGGTCGTTTCGGCTCCCCGCAAATTTGCGGAGATCGCTGGGGGATCGCGTGACGATGTGGGGGGTTTGTGTCGGTACGGATCTACCTCCATTGGCCCGCAAATTTGCGGTTATAGTTGGCTTTCACTGTTGACCCTTTTTTGTGTCATATTGTTGCCTGATACTATATTGGTGTATGCACTTTCCTGGTGTTATAGGCCCTGCATATAAGATGTTGAGTGGTGGTTAACACTTTCTCCATCTTTGCAGGTTCTGCTGGTGCTCTTCCGCCTCGGCCGCCCTCCTCACCTACCTCTGTGCTCCCGGTTTAGGGTGAGTACAGATGCCTGTTTGCATGTGTGTTCCTGTTTCCCCATGCTCCTTCCCTGGTTCTTCTTGGACATTCTCTACACTTACACCTTCGACGTGCTGATTCTGGTGTGTGTTCTTCTCGTGCTGGTCGGCTGCTTTGCTTTCGCCTTGGTTGTCGCTCCCCGTGCTTGGTGAGCCACATGTCCTGCTTGCGCCACTCGCTCTTTGTGTCCTCTACGGCCTACCTCCCTGCTCTGTGTGGCCCGTGTCTGGCCCTGGTGGTTGTGCTGCTCCATGGCCCTGGTTCCTCGGCGGTGGCTGTGGCCTCTGCTTCCCTTCCGTCGGTGTGGCCGATGGTCTCCCGCCACATTGGGCCTGTGGGCCGCCGTTCCCCGGCTTTTGTTGCCGCCCGGTTCCGCGTCACCCTGGGTATCCCTGACCCGACTGCCGGCCGTTCACCCCAGCCCGTAGCCTCGTAGGTGGCGCTCTCGTCTCACACGCGAGGGGTCGGGGGTTCCCTCCCAGACCGGGCGGTGCCGAATTGGGCTTGTCTCCTTTCATGTGTTAGCCTCAGTTCACCTAGCTGTAAATAGGTACCTGGAATTCGTGGACGACGTTGTGCCGTCCCATCTGGGGTTGGCACACATGGTACAAGGCGGGCTGGGTATCATATGGTTCCCCTACGCTACTGGTCAACCTAAGCCTCCACGCTCTCGCTCGCCTCGCTCCTGCCCCTCGTCGTCCTCCTGTTCGCCTTGACGTCGCCCGTCGCCCTCGTCTTGGTTCTCGCCCTGAGGCCGGGGTTAGCGGCTCTGCTCCTATGCGCCCTCCCCTGGCCTCTACGGATAGGGGCTCTCCTCCCTTCCGCCCGCTTTCCTAGCCCAGACGACTTCCTCTTCCGTTGTCCTCTCCGCGCGCGGTTGTTCGTGCTGTCGCTGGCCCTCTGCTCCCTCCTACACTGTCCAGGAGGGTCCGCCTGGGTGTCGTTGCTTCTCCTCCTTCACCTGCTTCAGTGCCTCTTCTTCCTTCACGGTCTCGTCCCGCGGTGGGGGTCCCTCCCTCCTCCGCCTCGGTGTCGGGCCGCCCTGTTCTCTCAGCCCCGGGGGTCCTTGCTCTGTTTCCCCCTGCGGCTCCTTCTGGCCTCCTTTCACCCGGCCAGCCTTCCCCCTCCCGTCGTCCTGCTCCTCCTCCTTCTTCTCTTCCTGCCCTTCACTTCCCGTCTCGCCTGGGGGGTACCCCTCCTCTTGCCTCGGTGAGGCTTCGGGGTCCCCCTTTTCTCGGGAGCTGTCGTGTCGCTGGAAGAGGGGGATGGTGCTGTTTCCCCCTCGGCCGTTCGTGTTCGGGGACGGGTCCCTCTACGGCGACGCGGCCGTCGTCGCTCGCCTTCCTTGGGCCGCGACGCTGCTGGTTCGTGTCGTGGGTCTCGCTCCCGCTCACGCTGCTTGTCCCTGCGGACCGACCCTTCTGGGTGGGGGGGGTGGGGGGGGGTCGCCTCTCTCGGTTCGATTGTTGGCTTTGCGGGACTGGGTTGTGTCACGCTTCGACGGGTGCTTGGCGTCGTTGGCCGCCTCCCTCTTCTCGCGCTTCTTGGCGGTGCCTCACCCTCAGCGCCTCGCCTTTCCTACCCCTGCTACGGTCCCGCTCCCTTCTGCAGGCCTCCGCTCTGGTCAGACTTCAGCCGCACTGACCTCCTTCCGGCTGTTCAGTCCCTGGCTGTGTTGACGGGTCTGTCCTATGGGACGGGTTTGTGCGGCGCCGGTACGCCTGGCTTCGCCGTCGTGCTCGGTCGCCCTCTCCCCTTGGAGGCCTGGTTTGCTGTGGCCTTCGCCTTCACACCGTTCCGTCGACGGCTCTCCTTCGGTCCCTCCCTTAGGTTACTCGCCTTGACGTTGGACTGGGGTCGTCCCTGCTTTTGCCTCCTCTTGTGTCTGTCGGCAGGTTGGCCGGCGCGTTCTGGTCCTGGATGGGCGCGCCTGTTCTTGACCTTTGTTCTATTGCTACCCCGTTCTTCTCTCCCCCGGATCAGGCCTCTGTCGCTACGGTTTTTCCCTTGCGACGGAGGGTGACGGACTTCTTGTCTTGTCTTTCGGTTCCCTCCAGCCGTCTGTTCCCGCCTGCGGCTTTTCGGGGCGTCTGCGCCAGGCGCTCTTCGCGAGGGTTTGGACCGCGTTCTGCGGGTCCGCCTTCGGCTCGCGGTGTCTTTGGTTCCCGAGCTGCAGGCGGTTTTGTGCGCGGCAACTCGGCGCCGCCCGACGGTGCGGTCCTCGTTCTGCCGGCCGGCCCCCTTGGATATTCGTCAGGGTTTGTTGTACTCTGCGCTACATACGTCGGGGTTGTTTCAGCTGGTTGCTTGGGTATGCTCGCTTCTCTGGCGGCGGCCCCTGCTTCCGACACGCGACGACGCGCTGTGTCATTGCGTTCCCTGCTTCCGTCACGCACCGTCGTGCTGTGTCGCACGCGGGGTCTTCTCAGTCCCTTCCTTCTGCCGGTCCTCTTCGGGGTGCTGCTACATGTGCTGCCGCCTTGCGCGGCCGCAGGACTGGGACGTTGCAGGCCAGTGCGTCGATTCCGCCTCGCCCTTCTGTTCATCCCCGCTGTGTCGGGGCTGGCCGTCCTTCCACTTCCGGCCGCCCTTCGACGTGGTCTGCCCCGCGCCGACCTGGGGTTGGGGGGGGGGGGGGGGGGGGGGGGGTAGAGGTCGACGTGACGCTCGTGCCCGCACGGCCCGTACCGAGGGTACCTCCGCGTCAACACAATGTGTAGTTCTCTGGGTCGGCCTCCTTGTTCTCCTTCTCGCCTGGCCGACCGGGTCGCTCCCCTCCTCTCGGGTGCTCCCTCGGGTTGTTTTTGCCCTTGCACCCCTCGGTTGCCGCGAGGGACATTGGGGGCGGCGGGTTGCGCGGTGGGGTCTCCCCTGGTGGTGGACGTCTCGACCCCCTTTCCGCTCTTGTCACCGCCGCCGGCCCATCTCTTCGGACGTGGCCCACGTGCTCCCTTCCATGCCCGAGCTGGGTAGCGTCGAGGGAGTTGATCGCCGGTCGCCCGGTTTTCCTCTCCCGTGTCTTTCTGGTCCCGTCGAACTGCGACGCGATGCGACCGTTGGTGGTTCTGTCGGCCCTCAACGGGCGCGTCCTGCTCACACGGTTTCGGATGCTGCCGGTACCCCTGGTACGCCTGGGCCTGTGCCCTCTGTCGTGGGTTGTGTCGCTGGCCCTCCAGGATGCGTCTTGGCTCGTTCCTCTCCATCCTCTCTTCCAGCGATTCTTGGCCGTTCGGACTTCCGATCGTGTGTTCCTGTTCGCCGGCCTTCCCTTCGGTCTCCACATCGCGCCGCGGCTCTTCTCCGCACATGTGGGGCAGGCTCTGGGTCCTCTCCTCAGGAGCGGGCTCCAGCTCCTGTTTTCCTTGGCCGACTGGTTGGTTGTTTCCGAAGCCCTCGGCCTGTGCGTTGGCGCCGCCCTCGCGGTCGTTCGCACCGTCGCACGGTTAGGGTTCCCCTTTTGGTGTTCCCGTTTCACGCTTGACCCCGTCGCGTGTCGTGCCATGGGTCGATCTCGCATGGGTTTTCTCCGGCGCTACGGTGACCCGGGGTCTGCCGACCGCGGTGCTCCTTCGGTGGACGGTCTTCGCCGTGTTGCACTCGGTCTCCCTCCTGGGGTGGCTCTGGGACTCGTTCGTGGGTTCGCTGCTTTGGGCCGCTCTGCCCCTTTCCTTAGGGTGCCTCTGGCTCCTCCGCCTCCTCCTCATGGGCCCCGTGATGTTTCTGTTGCCCCTCTGGTTCGGCTCCTGCCGCTCCTGCGTCCCGTTCGCTGCCGCTTCGGTCTCTGGGTTGCTCCGGGCTCGCTCTCTGCGGCTGTGCCCTGGTCCGCCCCCCTCGCCGACGGTCTGGGTAGCCACAGATCCGTCGAGCGAGGTTGGGTGGGGTTCCCGATCGAACCTGGGACGTCCACTTCCTGGCTGATGGGTGGGTCTCCCTCCCCTTACCCATCTATGCCCTCGGACTGTTGGTTCCTCAGTTCTTCCTGCGGGTCCCCGCGCTGGCCCTTCGGGGTCAGTCGGTGGCCTTCGGGTTAGACGCTCAGACAGGCTGTCCCCTGTTTTCCTTCTGCGGGGGTTCCTCCAGGTCGTTGACTCTATTGGGGGTCTCGGTGGAGTTGTTCTTCCTCGCGGCCCGACACCCTTCTCCTTGCATGCCTCCTCCCTGCCCGGGCCGGCCACCCTGTGGGCGGCCGCCCTGTCGTGAGGGCAGGGCGTTCTTGTTGGATGGGCGTTGCAACGGACTGTGTTCACCGACCTCGCGGCTTCCTGAGGTGTTCCGGAGGTCGCCTTGTTCGCATCGGGGGTGCCGCGCCAGTTGCCTTTGGACCTCTCCCTCCGGCCTCGCGCTCCGGGGGGGGTCCGGCCGCTTTCATGGTGGCCTGGTACGGGTGGCGGTCGATATCCATCTTTCCGCCCCCAGACGCGCTGTTGCTGTGCCCAGTCCTCGCCAGGCTGCGGCTGTGCCACGGCTGCGTCGGGCTCCTCGCGCCTCTGTGGCCGGCACGGGCTTGGTCCGCCCGGTTGCCGCGGTGGTGCCCGAGTCCGGTCCCTCTACCTGTCTCCGGCTTCCGCTTGGGCTCGGTTGGGGCCCTGCGGCCCTCGTTGGCCTTCGCATCGTGCTTGTTCATGTGGCACGGTGGCTCCCGGTCCCGGGCCGGGCCCTGGCCGGGCCCTGACTGACCTCCTGCTGCGTTCCTGGCCGTCTTCTCCTTGGGGGCCTTCCGGGTCCCGCTGGAGGTCTTTTCCTAGGTGGCTACGGGCCGCTCGCCTGCCTGTTGGCTCTCCTTCCCTCGTCCTCCGCTCCTTGTTTCACCTCTTCCGTACGCGTCACTTTCGAGTCGACGCTATACGTCCCCGCTTGTCTGCCGTCCGGGGGGCTCTTTGGGTCCGTCGCTCGGCTGGTCGTTCTGCCACAGGTGCTGGATTCCTTCCTGACGGCTGCCTTCAGGGATCGACCTCCTCCGCGCCTAGTCCCTCCGCAGTGGGTTCTGGGGCGGGCTCTGGTCCTTCTGGCTTCGCCCTCGTCTACGAGGGCCGCTACGCCGGTTCTGTTGCTCGGGCGTCCGCTCTTCCTTGTCGCTCTGGCCGCTGGGGTTCGGGTGTCTGCCCTAGCGGTATTGTCGTGGCCCCGGGACTGCGTGCGATTCTCCCCGTCCCTGCATGGCGTCTCGTTCGCCTCCTCCCCTCCTTTTGTTGCCACGCTTGGGAGGGCGGCCCCCGTCTTTCCGGCCTTTCGCCGTCCAGGCTTTCCGGCTTGGGCATCCTCGCCATGTGTGGTGCCCGGTGTCGGCCTTGCGCTCCTCTGTTGCGTCTGTGGCGCCGCCTTCGGGTCCTGCTGTGTGGGTGTCTCCTCGGACGGGTGGGTGGCTCTCGCAGGTGCAGTTGGGGCGCCGCGTTAGTCGGACCGTTCGTGCCCGTCGCCCTGTTTGTAGGGTTTCTGCGCACGATGTCAGATCCTTTGCTGCCTCCTTCCGGTTCCTGCCGCGTCGATCCTTACCTGCCTTCGCCTCAGCGGTTTTGTGGGTCTTCTATCAATTCCTTCATCTCCTCCTACCTCTCCGTGTCCAGTGTTCGACCCCCTCGGCTGGTGATTGCTCTCGGGGGTCGTGTTTCCTGGGCTCTGGCGAAGATCCCTGGTCTTCCCCCCCTTGTCCCTCGTTTTATATGACAAAGGGGGGGGGGGGGGTGTACGGGTTTGCAACACTGAATTGCAAGTTTGGGATTGTATATTGTTCCAGTACATAAGTGTTTTTGCCACATTGAAAATTGTGTTTTGTTCTTGTGTTCAGTGTTTTTGTTGGTTTTTGAAGAAAAGGGATTTTGGGTACAGTACCTTTTTGGTTTCAGACAAGTCTATGTTTTTGCATTACTATGAATGACGGGCATGTGTTAAAACTGTTCTTTTTAGCTACTCCTCAGTTTTTCACTCTTTTATTAGACTCTCTTGTTTAAATTGTGTCTTTGTCATTCATACTTTTGTTTTATGCATTGGTTTTTTTGGTAGGTTGGGCTTGGATGTCCTCCTCCTATTTGTTATGCAGCCTTGACGTTGGATTTGCCAAGACTACTAACAAATTGGGAGGTTTGACGTACCTCCCAACCTACCAAATAGGAAAACCTACTATTTGGTAGTAGTCTTGGAAAATCCAACATACATAATACCCTCCCTCACGCCGGACCCCTGCCCATCCGCGTTCTTCTGCTGACGTGAGATGTGATAACAAGAGAGGGTCGCTCATGCGCACGTTCGACAGTGATCTGCACATGACGGAACACGGGATGGGCCTTAAGCGGTAACTAAGGTAAACCCCTTTTTCTTCTCTTCTATGCTTTTTTCACCTTCGGTGGTAGTTTTGGTTAATGTACAACGTCTCCTAGAGCAAGATAAGGAGTAGACTCTAGACGTTTTCTTTTTAACCGCGGTTGGAATGACGACATAGCAGTCAAAATAGACAAGTCGTCATTGCAATTAGGTTAATAGCCTTGACGTTGGATTTTCCAAGACTACTACCAAATAGTAGGTTTTCCTATTTGGTAGGTTGGGAGGTACGTCAAACCTCCCATTTGCTGAAACTGCTGTTATTTAGTACTAGATTACTAAAGAATTTGAGCAGAGACTTGACCATCTGTTCAAATATTTTATCTTTGACTGAATAATCCACTCCAGTGAGCACTAGTTGTTTATCTTTGTGAGACAGATTTGAACTTTCCAATATTTGAAAGGCAAGTACTGGGTCTGGAAGTTTGATATCATATTTTACTAGTTTCTTCTGCAATCTTTCAAAATTTCTAACATATTCTTCCATTGTATCTGCAGGTCCTTTTGTGAGCTTGTGAAATTGTGACCATGATTCATATGCTGCAGTTAGGTCATCCTTTTTATAGACACCATCCAGGAACTTCACTAGTTTGTCTAGGCCATCATCACAATCCAACAGATCCAGATCTAATTAATTAAATACCTTATCTCTGGTCAAACTTCCCTCTGGAAGTGATAAGGCCACAGCTATTCCTTGTTGCTTCTTGTCAACTTTAGTAATCTTCCTCCAAAATTTGATTTCATTCACCCATCTGTCATAGGGCTTACTGTCACTGAAGATGGGGGGAACCTTGTAGCCTGCACTGCTCTCATTTCCAGACATCTTGAAGTCTTCAGAGGGAACTACGCTCTGCTACCATGATAATTCACTTCCATGTATATTCTTACACCTCCATAGTGGGAATTACTAAAACATATCTTCCTGTAGTATCCATTATATTCACTTAGAAGTTGACAAATTCAAATGATGCAGTTCCCTCCAAAATGGCTCTCTGCTAACTGACAGTTACAAAAACAATAACAAATGAGCATCTGAACAGAACATTTAAATTCAAATCTATCCATACATAGATATAAGGTAAACTAGTATATACAGTATGGTTATGTAACACAAATAAATAATAATAATAATAATAATACAAATTAATAATTGTTAACATTTGTATAGCATATTGGTACTGTATAGATACTGAGTACCTCCCTGCTGCTGAGGAGGGCTTGGCTCTTGAAAGGGCTGTTTAGTTTGAGTAGGAGGATGGGGCTTCCCGCCGCTCTTAGGTTTCGAGTAAGGTTTCTTAAAGGTCTCTTTCTTTGGCAGGGAGGTACCCTGCTTCCACAAATCTACCAAATTGAAAACAATACTCCATGTTTCTGGGGAAAGAAGTGGTGCAGTTAATACCGGGGAAAGAGTTAGTCGGCGGGCTATGTCCTCCGGCAACTTCTTTACCAAGTACACTCTTAGATCCTGTCTTGCTCTAACCGCCTCCATGATTGCTATTCTAATGATGATGATGATGATGATGATGCAGTTTTTACCACCATACACTCCCTGCTGAATAGCAAGGCTAGGGTGGGTGCCCTGCAGGGACTTAGTGAATAGTTGCCACAGATTGCTAGACCACACCGTTCACCAACAACACTGACATCTGCCAATAACACAATGGCTGGCCCAAGGCTCGAACCGCCAACCTCACGGTTAGCAGGCGAACGCTCTACCAATCGAGCTATGGCCTGTGCACCTAATATCACCTAAGAATTGAATAGAATTTTGTAAGAGGAGCCTGCGTGACAAGTCCGTGGCTTTCCTTACATGTTGGTCTGATATGGCTGTAATAGTTCTCGTGAGTGACTGGGCAACCTGGCGACTGACGAGGTATTGAGAGAACAGTCCATACGCTTTATTGCGTAGCTTAACTCTCCCAGACATATATGACGCGATCGCGTCATATGGAACTTATAACCAAAAACTCATATGACGCGATCGCGTCATATGGACTTATCTCTATGCCTCTCCAATAAGTTTATGACGCAATTTTGCGTCATATGAGCTCAGCAAGTCCGATAAGTTAGCTTACGATAAAACCGTTGGTGGAACCTCAGCCTCCTCCGATAATTCTAACGGCCGCAGTGTTGTTGTGAGTGTAGTGCGAGGCAGTGGCAATGATCCTGGGGCTCCCGCCTCCTCGGACTTATTGGAACATAATATGTCGGAGGGAGTTAAAGTCTCTGTCTAAGTGAGCCGGAGGGGGTATGGCAAAAGGTTCATGCAGGTCGTAAAGTGCTAGTTTGGGAGCTGCCAGGAATTCAGATAAAGCAGGTGACACTCCGCCTGCTTTGTTAACCGGTAAAGTGAACCATGAGTGAACTTCTTGAGGTACCTGATGGGAGGATTTAGTAGTAATAGTAGATGCAAAAATCTGCGCCTCTAGTTCCCAGTCCACCCACGGACCTACACCTACCTGCCCCACCTGCAAGACTGGTGGGTTTGTCTGATCTAGTACCGGGACTGTATCCAGTTCTGGCGTTAGTGCATGTAGAGCTTTTACATCATTGACGCCATCATTCTTAGACCAGTCGACAAAAGGTTCTGCAGATGAGGCCGGAGGTATCGCCAGGGAGGCCGAATACACAAAGAAATCAGCGCCATAAACAGATGGGATGGCCTTAATGGTAACATCTAGTAACCTTCCTTGGACATCCTTAGCTCTTAGTTTTCTACTCTTATTAACCTCAATGGTCCATTCACTAGGTACCGGTAGTTCCCCCGATACGGTAGCTTGTGCCAGGTGCGGTTTCTGAGGTATTGACTGAACCCATGAGCAATCCGGTCCATAAAGAAGAGGCATAGGGCCTTTTCTCTGTGGAGGCTTATCAAGAGGGGGAGGAGTAACGTCTGTAATGACACGGACGTTAGTGGTAGTCAAGGCACTGTCGTGCTACTAGCCGTGGCAGTCGCCGGAGTAACGTTAACCGAAGGCAAAGAGGAATGGGGATGTGACACGCGTGAGGGCCCTAATGGCCTTACCGTAAACTAAAGTGGGGGAACTACCGCTGTGCTAGTGGAAGGAGCCTGAGAAGAAGGTATCTGATACTGTTGCATTACTCTGTGGAGAATATCATGTAGTTCCACAGCAGTTACACACTTACTGTGGGATCCCGAGAGGACTGAGACCCACCTTCTGACTCTACTTCAATGTTAATAGGTTGAGCTGAAGACAGTTCTATGTTTTCCGGCTCTTCTGGCAGTTCTATCACTTCTGGTGTTGGAGGCCGGGGAGTAGTTATTGGGGCCAGCGGTGGCCACACCAAATCAGGGACTGACGAGGGTATGATATCTACCTGTTCAATTTCCCTGTCCTGAACATTAACCTGTGAGGGTTCCGATTGTCTCCAGATCCCCCGGCTTTGTGCCGCGGGTGGCTGGGAGTCCTGTATCACCTGAGAGTTATCAACATTTTGAAATGAGCAGGACTGAGAACCCCTATACTGATCCGCTAACACTCTGTTAACCGGGGGACCTTTACGTGGCACATAACTTAGCTTAGGAATGGCGAATGTAAACTCTTGTGGCTCACTCAATGATTGTTCATCCCTGGGACGAGACTCCATTCCCTCCGCCCCTACCTCTGAGCCGCCAGATTGGACGTTAGACGTTAAAGAGGTAGGAGTGGAGGGAGGTGGCCACGACCCCGGCAATGGCTGGGGAAGCGGTTGTGAAATAACCGTACGGGCACTTAAAAGACTTGAAGTGGACGGCGTTGAGGCAGCAGAACCCTCCTTCCGGCGCTTCGTCGACCTCGAAGACTCGGCGGAAGAATGACGGGACTGTTTCCTAGGAGATCTAGAACGCGATCTAGATTTGTATTTACCTAATTGTATTTACCTAATTGTAGTTTACAGGAGTTGAGCTAAGCTCGTGTTGTCCCGTCTCTCAGTCTACTTTTTATCCAATTTTTTCTTGAAAATATGGATGTTCCTTGCCCCTACCACCTCCTCCTCCAGCCCATTCCATTTGTCAATACATCTATAGGGGAAGCTAAACTTCCTGATATCGTTCTTGCAGGTAGGTCTTTTTACTTTGTAGCTGTGGCCTCTAGTTATTCCTGTATCCATAATTAATATATCCTCCCTATCCAGCCTCTCCAGCCCCCGGGCACATTTGTACATCATTATCATGTCTCCCCTCTCTCTCCTCTCTTTTAGACTCGGTAGATTTAATTTGTCTAGCCTCCCTTCATATGGCAGTTCTCTGAGACTTGGAACCAATCTAGTGACTGCTCTCTGGATTCTTTCTAACTTGTGAATATGCTTCTTTAGATGCGGGGACCACACCACTGCTGCATACTCCAATCTTGGTCTAATCATACTCTTCATAATTTTCGCTACCATGGTCTCATCCAAGTAGTTCAGAGCAACTTTCATATTCCCGGCCATTGCATACATTCCGCTAAAGAGCTTGTTAACCCTCCAGCCCCGGTTATGTAATATATATATATATATTCATCGAAACCCGGGTGTTTTGGCCGAAAAACGTCTAGGCTAGGCTACCGTATATTCGTTAATCAGACTGCTTCCCGCATTCCCGCGCATCCCCAAGCGTAGCTGTGTTATTTACCTGTAGAATGGCATTAAGTAGAGCTCTCTAAGTCAACTGGGTGAGCTGTGATGATGATTTCATTGGAGATAACTTTATGGCCAAACCAGCCACTTTACACCACTTTTCGATACTGAACAACAACATACAGGCACACACGAACAAGCGACGCTCTCCTTCTTGTGGCCGGAGATGCGGAGCGTCGGTCCAGCCGGCTGTTGTTTACATGCGTCGGACCGACGCCTCGCACACCAAGCTCACAGGCTGTGACGTCATGGGTGTATAAGAGGTGTTCCGGGTTGCGTGGGCCAAGGTTTTTATGGGTGTACAAGAGGTCATCCGGGTTGAAGGGGTTAATATGTTTCTCTGGCGACAAATTATCTTGTATAATCAACCCTAAATCTTTTTCTTTTTCGGCCTTGCTAATTATATTATCTCCCATCCTGTACTCCCAATTTGGTCTATTCACACTTCTTCCCATATTTAACACATGGCATTTACTTATATTAAATTTCATTTTCCACTTGGTGCTCCATTCGTATATTTTATCTAAATCCCCTTGCAGCTCCTCACAACTACTTTTATTTGTTATTTGTCTCATAATTTTTACGTCATCTGCAAACATTGACATGTAAGAGTTTATGCCTATCGGCAGGTCATTCACGTACATAAGGAACATGAGAGGTGCCAACACAGATCCCTGCGGCACACCACTCTCAACTTTCCGCCACGATGAGTAAGTTCCTCTAATGTTGGTCCTCATTTCCCTATCTGTTAAATAGCTCTCCATCCATTTCAGCAAACTCCCCCTGACACATCCTAGCGTCTCAAGCTTAGATAACAATCTCTTATGTGGTACCTTATCGAATGCTTTGGAAAGGTCTAAGTAGACGCAGTCCACCCATCCGCCTTTTTCTTGGAGTACATCTATCACCCTACTGTAATAACATAGCAAACTGGTAACACAAGATGTCCCTTCTCTGAATCCAAATTGCTTTGGGGTTATTATCTTCTTTCTCTCCAACATTTTCATCCATCTCTTCCTAATTAGCTTTTCACAAATCTTGCATACAATACTAGTAAGTGAAACTGGTCTATAGTTTAGAGGGTCCTCAGGGTTTCCATTCTTGTATATCGGAATGATATTAGCTCTTTTCCATTCAACAGGAACCTGTCCTTTATCTAAGGAAGCTTGAATTATGTCCCTCACTGGCTCTATTAATTGTTCTGCACACTCCTTTAAAACCCAGGCAGACACTTCATCTGGTCCCATAGCTTTCCTTACTTCAAGTCCTCTCATCGCAGATAACAGCTCATCTCTAGTTATTTCAATCTTACTAAGACCACTCTCCAGTACTCCCGCCTGTGGTTCGTCAAAAACCTTCCTCTCTAGTAAAAACTGACCCCAATTTGTTATTCATTACCTCACACATGTCCGATAC
The DNA here is from genome assembly GCA_037953745.1 of Lithodes maja. NCBI lineage: Eukaryota > Metazoa > Arthropoda > Malacostraca > Decapoda > Lithodidae > Lithodes > Lithodes maja. The sequence continues at coordinate 175,069 of JBAKBP010000904.1, forward strand.
ATTTTCATACGTCCTAGCATCAACTCTTAATTTAGTCATTTGTTTCTTTACCTTCAACTTACTGTTTATATATTTATAAAATAATCTAGGGTCACTTTCACATTTATTTACTATGTTCTTCTCATAGTTCATTTTAACTTGCCTAATTATGTTAACATATCTATTCCTCTCCTGTTTATATTTATTCCGATTACTCTCAGTGTTCCTTCTTCTTAATCTAGCCCAAGCTGCATCACGCCTACCTAAAGCTCTTTTGCATTTCAAATTAAACCAATCTTTCTGCTTAGTAAAATTTCCAGTTTTATATCTTGGGACAAACATATTGGTTCCTACTCTATAAATTTCGAGGAATCTACTATATTTACCTTGTACGTCCCGTTCCTTCAAAATAAGATCCCAATCTACTCCCTCTAAATATCTTTTCAAGGATACATAATCAGCTTTACTATAATTTAATCTGTCATTTATGTAGCTATTGTCTAATCTATTGGCATTACTCGAGGTCAACTTCCATTTTAGTAATAGGTGATCACTTTTACCTACAGGACATAGATAGTTTATATCACTAATTTCGTGAGGATCTTTTGTAAAAATCAGATCGAGTTTAGAAGGTTCGTTATTACCCCTCATTCTTGTATTTTCCTTCACATGTTGTGCAAGTACATTTTCCGTAACCAACTCCACTAGCCGACTTCCCCAAGATCTCTGATTTGGCCCTGCATCTCCCGATTCCCAATCAACCTCACCACAGTTGAAATCTCCTACCAAGATCAATCGATTCTTCCTTAAAAGCAATCTTCTCAACGACTGAATCATATCCTCTACCATCTCCTCAAACTCCAACTCCCTCCATGCTCTGGTCTTTGGTGGCATGTAAGCTACTACTATGTCTAGCTTTTTTCCTTCTACAGTATATCATTGAATTCAACTGCCATTATTTCTGCCTTGTCATTATTTAACTCCACGTGCTTTGCTGTCATAGGGTTCTTAACTAATACTGCCACTCCACCTCCCCTTTTACCCTTTCTATCATTTCTCCATATATTATATCCTTCACTAAACACTATGTTGCTGTCAAAGTCCTGGTTCAGCTTTGTCTCTGTCAAACAGACTATCTGTGGTTGATCTTTTCTTAATATATTATCTAACTCTACCTTTTTACTGTTTATTCCATCTATATTAGTGTAGTAGCACAGTATATTTGAATCCACCTCCTTGTTTCTCTTCCCTCTCTGCCTCCTACCAGGTTCACCTCCTCCTCCATCCCTTCCCTGACCCAGTTCCACCTCCCCCACTAATTCTATTCTCCTCTCCCCTCTCCACCACATCCTGGCTCTCTCTCCGGTCCCCTGCTCCCTGCATTATCTCTCGCTCCGTCTCCTTGCTTTGACTTCGTACTTGTCTCTCTGTCTCTTTCCCTATCACTCCTCTTACTTTCGGTTCTTGGTGGCTCCTGATGTACCACTTCCTTACTTGCCCTTCCCTTATTCTCCAAAAAAATTTCTTCTTTTGCTCTTCAGACAACTTTCCATTCTCTTCATCAGCCTTAGCTTGGAGTTCCCTTAACTGTTCTTGTTCTTCTACACTTAGGTCCTTTTTTACCCTTATATGATTCAGCTCTGACGAATTTAATTTCCAGCTCACATTGGCTACTGCTTCTGCTGTTGATCTAAACTTTAGTTCCACTCTTAGTGGTCTCATCTCGCCCTTCTTATATATTCCTAACCTTCTCACCTCCTCCAGTTCTTTTACCCATCCATAACCCTCGTCTAAGTAATCCAGTATCCCCTTGACTTTCACAACATCCCTTTCCTTTCTTACCTTCATATCTGCCAGGTGCTCTTCCACATCTCCAAAGATTACTACACACTTACCTCTATCTATTGTCTCTCTCACTACCTTCTCTTTCTTCTTTAAAACTTGCACTACATTTTTTTCAAACTCTTTCTTTACCTTTTCTCTCTCTTCCTTCTGCTCCTTCACAATTTCTTCAAGGGCTACCATCGTGGCACTTTCTACCCTTGTCCACTCATTTTTTACCTCACTAATTCCTTTTACTTCCTCACTCAGGTGGCCCTCATATTCCTTAAGCTGAGCCTTGAGTGCCACATTTTCCGACGCTAACTCGTCTACTCTGGCCATCACTGCCGCTAGGCTGTCACTTACTGGCCTAGGCCTATCCTCCCCGCTAGTAACGCCACACATATCGGACAAAACTTCTACTTTAGCCCCTAACTCCTTCCTCCAATTTTCCATCACTCCCCTCCATCTCACAAGACCCATTAATTGTTTTTTCATACTTGCCAACTGATCATCCTTGTCCTCGGTGATAAAGCCTTCAAATTCATATTCCTCCTCATCCCCAGCTAGGCTTTCACGCCTTCCCGCCATCGCGAGGTGGTCGTCTGCCAGCCTAAAAACAACAATCGCCCCACTATCCCATCTCACTCCAGGAACTGTTTTACTTAATCCATATTTTCAATTACTTGGAATATCCAATTACATCTGAATTGCTCATAAAACACCTAATTACTTATTGAAATGCACATATAAATTTCCGGGACAACACTTAGACACTCCTATCAACTTCACACAAGGTAACTCATTATCGGAGAGCAGCTGCGAGGTGTTGACAGCTCGGAGGTCGAAGGAAGTGTGCTTCGGTGAAGGCGACCGTCTCCTCTTAGACCGGTCGGGGGGGTCGGCTAGGCATTGTCACTTTCACTACTTGTAACTACCTGCTTGGACAGTACTGTACTTTAGATTTAACTTTAGGTCTGGTTGACCTCGCCGGAGCTGGCTTAACTAATGGAGATTAAATGACGAGGTGTTTCCAGAGCTCCTCGTCATCACAATGGAGAGCTTTATGAGCAGTGTCTTTCGCATAAGCGTTAAAAATTGACTTGATCTCCTTCAAGGCTGCTAAACAAGACAAATCTCTCTTATCAAAAACCGCCGCTCGTAATTCAGAACACACAGCACACCGTTTAGACACCCATAGTTCCCTTGAGCGGTCAAGACACTTTACACACTTAATACATAAATTGTAGGCAAAAACTGGTAATAATGAGCAAGTAGGCATAGAGCAAAGGTCAAAGCGAAGCATGATGGAGCTAGCCCCCCCCCCCACCCCCCCCGAAGCGGCTACTCCTCTGCTGCCGGGACCGCTACTACTGAAGTTGAGACTCTGGAAATAGAAAATTTCCAGGAATCAATGCTCATAAGGATAACCTGCGAGGTGTTAATACATTCTATCTCAAGTCCGCCGGAAAGTTTGTTATAGCCACTGCTACTCTAACCTTCCGCTGGACCTGGTAGAAAGACCCCGGGTCTTTCCTTTTATCATATACAGTCAGCCCTCCATTTAACGGACTTTTAGGGGGGAAGCGAAGTCCGTTAAGCGCAAAAGTCCGTTAAGTGCAAATGACCTCTGAAAAGTGGTTAGGCCCTAGCCTATTCATTAATAAAATGACAAAAATTCGGTTTTTCTTACCTTATTTACATACTATGGTACACAATGCTAATATAATTGCCCAATAATGTATATAATGCTTATTGTTTGGCATTATGAGTATTGTACATATCAGTAAACACCATAGTGTTTAGTTTATATGTTACATCTGAGTGTGTGTAGACTCGATACCTGTGTGTAGACTCGATATGTCTAAAAATTTTGGTTGATTTTAGAGGCCTAATTTACCAGCTGGAGTCCGTTAAATCCGAAATCCGTTAAATAGACGTCTGTTAAATGGAGCGTCGACTGTATTATGAACTGCTTACCTGTGACAAAGCGTCACTGGCCCAATCGACCTTAAGCGTTTTACTATCCTTGATTATTAGCACTAGATGGATAATTAATTTGCTTCATGACTTGAGTCATGGTTAAGCTCACTTAACTGTTACGCCGGGCGAGAGAAGTTATTGAATGAGGCTATCGGTCAGGGCGAGTTCACTCGGCGGGCCGAGTTGACTCCCTTAGGAATTTAGCATATTCCGCCGGAAGGTTCGTGGTTCAGCACACCACGCCGGGACATTTGGTTGGTTTCTTATCGTCTGAGACGAGAAAACGCCGGCTCTGCTGAGAAAGCCGCCGGAAAAACGAACCAAAATTTTCAGAGGCGAGGATTTATCTGGGAAAGTCCAAACCTCCAAAAAAAAACACCAAATAAACGGGACGTCTCCCAAACCCCTGAAGCATGAAAGCACACATGCCAAATACACATATATCAGGGACAATATTAGGCTTATATATATAGAGCTTAATTTATAATTCATAAATAACCCCTAGCCTATGTTGGAGACCCCTAATGAGGCTGACCATGAGGTGACGACGAAACATCAAAGTGGCTGCAACCAGATGCTCCGAAGACCCAGCAGCAGCAGCACGAGGAGTAGAGGCCTGCGATAGGGGCCCAAGCGCAGATACGGACTCCAGAAGATTCCACACCACGTGTGGCAACCCTTGAACTGGAGCATCTGCTAGAATAAACTATGCAACTACCTCATAATGACGGCCTGAAGCATAAACTTGCAGAATGGTAGCCTCCTAAATAACAATCAGAAAGATAAAGGCGCAAAACAAAACACACAATAACAAACATGGCGCGATGATCCTGGGGACACGTAGGCGCCTGTTACAATAGTACCCTAACTTACACACCTCCTGCGGACGTACCAATGGGGTAGTCTGTGCTAGCTAATCTAAAAACATGTTCAATACAACTCAGATGTATACGAATGAGCAAGGACTCACTAGAATCGATCGAACAAAGAATGAAGCTGGAGCACAGAGTAACCCACCCTCACGTAACGGACGCGGGAGGAGGAAGGAAGTATGGACTCTAGGGGGCCAGCGTCAGGAATCCACACGTTGTGAAGCTTGAGTATAGCAATTATTAAGTTAAATTTTATTTTTTATTTTTTACAAAGTTTTTTCGTAGTGAGTACCCAATCATAAAGACGATTCCATAAGAGAATACGCATTGCACTTATAAAATTGTACTCCCTGTCCTCCCGCGCGGTAGATTCAAACTAGCGACCGCGGTGTTTGATGGGAGACTACAGGTATTATACTGTACTAATAGGCATATCGTCAATGATGGAGGGGCCACTATTAAATAAAGATAGTATAATCACCTATGTTCACCTATGTGGAGTTCGCCACTCTTGCTAGTGGCACCGAAGAGCGCACCGCCCTTCGTTGTTGTTTGAGAATTGGTGCAGCAGACTATTCGAAGAGGTGGAGCGCACTCTTGTGAAGATGGGCTCGTCTGGCACTTTTTGTAGTTCGACATCAAGAGCTCTCTTGAAGCTGTCTAACGAGACACCTCTCATGTCTCTCACTCGCCGCGGGAGTTTGAAGAGACGCGCTCCTCTATGTGATAACCAGCCCTCTCGCAGAGAGCCCATAGCCCCCGATTTATCATCTTGGGGATATCGCATTCCCAGCCTATCATTGAATTTCATTGCTATTGGTGTATGTAGATATGGTACAAAACCCTCTGCGATTTTCCACGTATATATTATTAAGTATCGTTCCCTTCTACGTTCCAACGAATACAGTTATAGTGATTTTAAGCGATCCCAATAGTGTAACTGTTTTACTGAGTTTATATGTGAGGTGAAGTTCCTTTGTACATTTTCTAAGTCATTAATTTCACCTAATTTGTATGGGGATGTTAATACGTTACAGTATTCTAGCCGCGGTAGCACCAGGGATTTGAAGTGTTATCATAGGCAATATATCTATATATCTCTATCAATCATCGAGCAGAGGAACGAGAGCTGAGATATACCTACAATCAACCTATAACCTATTTGGAACGTACTGTATCTCAAAACGTCACCCCTAATATGGTTAACTACAACATAACATATATCTGATAAGGACAGCGACACCTTTAATCCTTCTATCTATCTATCTATTGCCTGACGCCGTGATCCCCGAAGGGGTGGCCACGAACGAACCGCCCCCATGCACCTCTGTCCCCAGTCAGTCGACGCCCCTCCCCCCAACCAGCACCGCCTTCGTTCATGTAGTTCCTCACTCCATCCTTCCACCTCATATTCGGTCTACCTCTCCCCCTCTGTCCCTCCACCTCGCTCTCGTACACCCTCTTAGTCATTCTCTCGCTTTCCATACGTTCCATATGGCCGAACCATCTCAAGTTGTTCCTTTTCACACTTTCCAGCACATCTACCTCCACACCACACCTCCTTCTTACTTCCTCATTAGTCTGTCTATCCCTCCATGTAACTCCGCACGCACTCCTTAAGTAATTCATTTCCACTGCTCTCACTCTTGGTCTGAGTCTCTCAACCAACGTCCATGCTTCGCTTCCGTAAGTCAGTGTCGGGATTACCACACTGTCATGTAAGGACTTCTTCACTTCCATACTGACCACCCTATTTCTTGTTACTGCTTTTAGCGTTCCTACAACCCTCTTCCCCTGTTGTACCCTCTCCCGCACCTCTTCATCCATAGTCCCATCTTTACTCAACACACTGCCCAGATACTTAAAAGAGTTGACGATCTCCATAGCCTGACCGTTCAGCTTCACCTCACACTCTGTGACTTCACCCCTTTCGAAGACCATAACCTTGCTCTTCCCCGTATTTACCTTCAAATTCCGTTTTTCGCACACTGTTCCAAACTCATTTACCAGACCCTGCAACTCCCATTCATTATCACTCATCAGAACTGTATCATCCGCAAACAGCAGTATAGGTAGCTTCCACTCAATTCCCTCCCTTTTCAGCGATACACCAACATCCACTGCTCTTGATAGTATTTCTTTCATAACTCCATCCATATATACAGTAAACAACCACGGGGACATCACACACCCCTGTTTCAAACCAACATTCAGGTCAAAGAACTCGCTCTGCTCACTCTCCACACGTACTGCCGCCTTTGCACCCTCATACATGCTCTTCACTGCTTTCAGCAACTTGCCCTCTACTCCGTATATTCTAAGTACTTTCCACAAACCTTCTCTATCCACTCTGTCATAGGCCTTCTCCAAGTCCATAAAGGCAACATACACCTTTTGTTTCTTCTCCAGATACTTCTCCACAACACAATTCAGGGTAAAAATCTGATCTACACATCCTCTTCCCTTCCTAAAACCTCCCTGCTCGTCGCCTATCCATTTCTCCGTTCTCACTCTCACTCTCTCAATCACTACCCTACTGTATACCTTCCCTACTACGCTTAGAAGACATATTCCTCGGTGGTTACCACACACTCCTCTTTCCCCTTTGCCCTTATATAATTTAATCCTTACTAAGAGTTAATAGTTAACCCTTATAAGACATACAGTGGTCCCTCGTGCTTGGCGAGTTTCAGCTTGGCGAAACACAGTATTGGCGATAGGTTGGATATGGTACCAGAATCCGAATTTGGTGCTTCAGATTCACTGTTGGCGCCAAGCATCTGAGTGACTGAAATCGCCGAAATGGAGGTCAAAAGGGTGAACTTGGGCCTCGTCGAAGACTAATGGATAATTTTTCCATTTAAAGTACTATTCGCATTTGGCGAAATACACTTTTGGCGCTGGTTTGGCTAGACTAATTAAACCAATTTAATTTAACCAAATGCGAGGGAGCACTGTATAGGATCGTACATTGCTTAGTACATCTTCCTAATCTTTATCACCTTCCTTACAGCGACTGTCAAAAGTCATTTGTAACATATGGTGATATATGATACACACACAGTCACAGTCACACACATACAAGCAGTCATACACATACACATAACCTCCCAATCTGCCAACCCAGAGGTTGGTAGATTGGAAGCCAATGCGTCACATTTTCCCTTTGCCCCTCAACTTTCTCTTCATAATTGCTGAGGGGCAGAGGGCCCTGGGTGGGGCTTTGGTTTCCCGGGTGTTTCCGCACCCTCCTCAGCTCCCCGCCATGGAGTAGCTTCGGTCACCCAGGCTTTATTGTGGTAGGCAGGGAGGGTTCTGTTGGGGCGCTCGGTTATGGCCTTGGCCTTGCTCGGGGCCTTGGGGCTATTCGGCCAGGCAGCCTGAGGAAAAACAAGAACAACCACCATCCAGTCACCCACATACAAGCAGTTACATACACAGTATATACAGTAACTGTGTGTAACTGACCGGAACTTTATTCTACTGATAAATGTATAAAAGTAATTAGAAGGAAGAGATATTGGGGATATTTTTTCAAGCTTGATGGAGGTCTAGGGAGGAAACTTAAACCAAATATATGAATAAACGGACCAATAAATAAACCCTTCCCCCTTAAGGCGAGGCTGATGGATTGTTGAGGTTATGGGGAGATGGGTCGTTTTTCTGGTCCCCTTTCTCCCTCGTGTTAAGCCCTATTTGTTTTGAGATTACAGTATAAGACGTTCGGTCCATTAGTTTGGCGATTTTAACACCTTTCGCCCCATTTCATTGTAAATTTTAAGACCTTTCGTGCCATTTAGGTGTCGATTATTTCCTGTCGAGCGATAGCGAGCCTGTAATTTTAAGAGGAACCGGCCTATGGCCGGAACATTTTTCTACCAAAAAATGTACAAATTTATCTTGAAGGGGGGTCTAGAGGGTGTTTTTCTAAGCTTGATGGAGGTCTAGCAAAAAAACAAAAAAAAACAGTCTGTCTCCCCTTAACCCGGCTATGTATTCCACAGCGAAACCCGGGGGTTTTGGCCGAAAAACGTCTACGCCTAGGCTACCGTATCTTTGTTATTTTGACTGCTTCCGCATTCGCGCGCATCCCCAAGCGTAGATGTGTTTCGTACCTGTAGAATGGCGTTGAGTAGAGCTCTCTAAGTGAACTGGTTCAGTTGTGATGACGATTTCCGTGGAGATAACTTTGTGGCGATATCAGCCACTTTACATTACTTTTCACTACTTAACAATAACATACAGGCACACACGAACAAGGACGCCTCTCCTTCTTGTGATCGGAGATGCGCGGCGTCGGTCCAACCGGCTGTTGTTTAGATGCGTCGGACGGACGGCTTTCAAAACAAGCTTACAGGCTTTCAAGCTGCCGGAGCCTCAGAGCCCTTCCGGGTTCTGCGGGGGTGTTTTTTATAGATGCCTCAGAGCCCAACCGGGTCTGGAGGGTTAACCCATCGGATCCGGGGGCCTCATATGATCCCGATCGCTGTGTCCGGGGCCATTTTTGTACAGTCAAGCTTCATAATTCAGTAACTACTGATTGAGACCACCTAGAGCAGTCAATTTATTTGCAAATTGTAGAACGTTTTCTTGTCTGTAGACTGCCGTTGAGATGACATCGCTACGCTGCGTGGTTGCCGAGTTATGATGATTTTAGCGGCAATTTTTAGCAGCGCTTTTTGCCTCATATGAGGCCTCCCGGATTCCTGCCAATATTTTTGTTTGCCTCATATGAGGCCTCCCGGATTCCGAGGGTTAACAATACTTCTGGAAGTTCTGGGTGTACTGTATTGTATCGTATACAGTAATCTTATATTTAGTAGTGGTCTCTGGGAAGCAATTATCCTGCTAATACAAGTGTATATCCGATTCACTTAACCCGTACAGTACCAGGGACGTCCTTTTCATCATATTCTGGCAACTTTTAATAATAATAATAATAATAATAATAATAATAATAATAATAATAATAATAATAATCTGGTCTTTTATTTCTCGCAAGCGCCAGTTCTTCCAGAGGAATTCACTAGCGCTCGTAACTCAGTGCACCACAATCCAGAGAAGTGTGGTGCAGTTCACCTGTAGTTCAAGCAACAACAATTATTTAACATGGCAGCAGTTAGAGTCTGTAACGACCTGTCACTGTGCCACTTGCAAGATCATAACTCCTACAGAAGAGAAAGGTTTTCAACTGTTTTTTGAAAGAGTCTATGGAGTTCAGCTGTCTAATTGATAAAGGCAATTCATTATATAACCTAGGAGCCACGAAAGAAAAGGACCGATCAGAGAAAGAGGACTGCTGGAT
>JBAKBP010000904.1:185228-245228 GCA_037953745.1 Lithodes maja
GTTCGTTCGTGGCCACCCCTTCGGGGATCACGGCGTCAGGCAATAGATAGATAGATAGAACATGGGAGTTTAGCGTATTGCGGCATATTTTTCCCAGCTATGCTCACTACTGGCTACACTGCCGGCCTCTCGAGAACACAGGGAACATGAGTTAATGGGCGGCGGTAAGCCCTGGGAGTTGGCTGTCTGGTCCGCTGCGCTCCCGGCCATTTGCACTCGATTTTAACCCTTTAAAAGCCTTAATAATGCTCCTAACTTGCTTCAAATTGGAGGCAGACTTAAGTCCGAACCCGATCTTTAAGGGTTAAGGCGGTCAAGAGAACCCAGACCTAATGAGCAGGGACCGCCTTAAGTCGTATGCGATGTTGAGCACATAATTGGCTCTGAGAGAGAGTCCGAGCGGTGGGAGGAGCGTAGGTTGGCTCCGACCGTTCGGCACGGCTCCCGCACCGCGACTGGCCCCACCTCCACACACATCCACACCCACTGCCTCCCTAGACAGGGAAATATGTAAGGAAATTACCGTATTTTAGGGATTTTTCCTTCGTGTTGCATGATCGTTGCAAGACAACACGTGATTGTAGAAGGATGGTTCTGGTGTCATTGGAAAGCTCAATTAACGCCCTTTCACGGATACATAATTGTATTACGGTCTGGCTCTTCTTTATGCATGAAAATGAGCATGGAATGAAGCTCGTTTAGGGTAAATATGCCCGCTTGGCAGGTAGTAGAAGTTATTAACCTAGCCGCTCGTTAAGTGTTAATATTAAAAAAATAGAAGAAAAAATGGGGTGAAAGGTTTTAGAATCGCCAAACTAATGGGACGAACGTCTTAAAATCTAAAAAAATAATGGGGCTAAACATGAGGAAGAAGGGGGACTAGAAAAACGACTCATCTCCCCTTAACCTCTGAAGTGCGCACGGGGGTAAATGAAAACGTCCCCCTGTGCTGACGTATTTGAGGTTTTTCGTCACTAAAATATTCATTGTACCATTAATAGCATTAATAATTATCCATATGCGCCTATTATGGGTTGATTATAAAGGTATTAACCTGAAACAACAATAAAACGAGTGAAAACAGCGTTTGGATGGTCAAAATCGGAGATATAGCCCGCGAGTTGTATAATGTATGGGTGAGGCAAGCTAGCTTCCCGCCAATTTTCCCCAAGGCCACTGCGACACAGTCGATCGATACTCTCTCTCTCTCTCTTGCACTCGATGGCCATCAGTGATGACAACACCCTGCTTGCAACTCGCTAATGTTAGCACGAAAATATACCTCAGAATAAGGGAATAATAGGGAAAATAGGTGATAACTGAGGAATAGGAGGAAAGTGGGGAAGGAGGGGAGGTAGAGGACTGAGATTTTGCATGGCCCAGGGGCCAAACAAAAATAAAAAAATAAAAAAATAAAAATAAAAAAAATATTTTTTTTTCGATGTAAAAAGTTGATTTTTAGTTTTACTTACTCCAGAGAGTCTTCCCGCAGTCCGCCGGGGGAACTCTTAAGAGTCTTCCCGCAGCTCCCGGGTTAAGGGGGCCGACCGGTTATTTACTAACTTCCAGGCCTTACTTCCAATGTAAATGCAATTTGGCACAGGTGTATGTGACCATAAAACTAGGTCAAAAAAAATTGTTTTTGTTTTTTTTGCTTTTTTCCTACAATTTTAGGTAAAAAAAGGTTGCAAACTATAGCACTACTACGACCCATTCTACTCCTACAGAACTCCCTATAGCACGTGCTGTATGTGATCAAACAACTCACAATATGTGTGTCTGTAGTTGCTATAAGGAACATTTTATATATTTTGTGTATTTTTGGATTTAGGCGATTATGAATTAAGGTGAAATTATTTTGTAGAATTTTACGATTGTGACAACATGCTGCAACCAAACAAAGTTGGCTAGAGTAAATTGGCTTGATAGGACTTGTAGTGTTTTTAATTTCCTTTCCAATGGTATATACACCATTCCTATAGGTCCAATACAAATTTTAGAGTAACATCCGAAAGTGCGACAATATAGGTTCTGAGAAAAACATGTGAAAGTCTAAGGTAATTAGGTGAACATTTTTACTTCTGTTTTTTTAGTTTTACAATATTTTACGCAGGAACATGACAAAGTAGAAGATAAAGCATATGGGAGGTTGTAGAGTAGCTTACGCTCTTTCGATTTATATAGGTATGCTCCTCGTACGACAAGTAGTTACTGAGCATGTTAATTTCAAAGTTCGCTATATAACGTTTTTAGAATTACAGGAAAAGTTTGGAAAACATAAAAAAAAAAACTATTTCCAATGGGTTTTCACTAATAACATTTCACTGGCTTATGAAGGGATGTTGACTCTTGTTGATTAAACACCTATTGATATTTTCAAGATTTCGTGTTTTTTAAGCCTAAATTAACCGGTCGGTCCCCTTAAGGGATTACAAAACTAAATAGACCAACCAAAATTAACCTATGCTAACCTATGCTCGATATTTTTAAGGGATTGGGTTTTTATTTTGGTTGGTTTATTTATTTATTAATTATGTTATTTTTGTTTAGTTTCCTGGCTAGACGTCTATCAATTAAAAAAACAAAACAGAAATACCCCCCTTTAAGATATATTTGTACATTTTTCGGTAGAAAAATTTCCCGGCCGAAGACCGGTTCCTCCTATAATGACAGGCTCGCTATTGCTTGCCAGGAAATAATCGACACCTACATGGCACGAAAGGTACTAATTTTGACAACAAAATAGGGTGAAAGGTCTTAGAATCGCCAAACTAATAGGGCGAACGTCTTATAATCTCAAACCAAATGGGGCTAATCATGATGAAAAAGAGGGTCCAGAAAAGCGACCCATCTCCCCTTAACCTGGTGGAAAGTTTAATCCCTTAGCAATTGATTTCTTGATGCTTAACCCCTTCTGTACCGGTGCCGACTTTTTAACTTTATTCTGGCTACTATTAGACGATTATGTCCAGTTTAAACAGTACCTCCAGCAACTAACAGGCCTCGAACTATCTCACTTAACCCTTTTTACTACTACAGATCCTTCTTAAACTACACAAAATCGTCTAGATAAAGCTACAATTAAGTTCAAAAGACGCCGCCGGGAACTAGGGGTTAAGGGGGGTCACCGGCTTTTTTTTATCTGTTTCTCCTTGTTTCTCTTTCCCTGGCTTGTATTCATTCGGCCCCATTCAGCTAACTGCTTTAAGACGTTTATTCCTATCCAGGTGTCGATTTCTTCCTGGCGAGCGATAGCGAGCCAGCATTGTATGGAGAAATCCGGCTTCGCCGGAAACAGTTTTCTATCGAAAAAAGTAAAAATTTAGCTTGTGTCATAACAAATATTTATATATAATAGTCGCCCCTCCATCATTGACGATATGCCTATTAGTATAATAGTCTCCCATCAAACACCGCGGTCGCTAGTTTGAATCTACCGCGCGGGAGGACAGGAGTACAACTTCATAAGTGCAACGCGTATTTTCTTATGGAATCGTCTTTATGATTGGGTACTCACTACGAAAAAACTTTGTAAAAAAGAAAAAAGAAAAATTTACTTAATAATTGCTATACAAAAGCTTCCCACTGCGTGGATTTCTTGCATGTGGATTGCTGATGCTGGCCCTCTAGCGTCCAAACTTCCGTCCTCCTCCCGCGTCCGATACGTGAGGGTGGGTTACTCTGTGCTCCTGCTTCATTCTTCGTTCACGCAATTCTAGTGAGTCCTTGCTCATTCGTATACATCTGAGTTGTATTGAACATGTGTTTAGATTAGCTAGCACAGACTACCCCATTGGTACATCCACAGGAGGTGTGTAAATTAGGGTACTATTGTAACAGGTGCCTACGCGTCCCGGGATCATCGCGCCATGTTTGTTATTGTGTGTTATGTTTTGCGCCTTTAGCTTTCTGATAGTTATTTAGGAGGCTACCATTCCACAAGTTTATGCTTCAGGCCATCATTATGAGGTAGTAGCATAGTTTATTCTAGCAGATACTCCAGTTCAAGGGTTGCCACACGTGGTGTGAAATCTTCTGGAGTCCGTATCTGCGCTTGGGCCCCCATTGCGGGCCTCTGCCTCCACGTGTTGCTGCTGCTGGGTCTTCGGAGCGTCTGGATGCAGCCACCTTGATGTTTCGTCGTCACCTCATGGTCAACCTCATGTCTCCGATGTAGGGTAGGGGTTATTTATTATATTATGAATTAAGCTCTATATATGTGTAAGCCTAAAGTATTCCCCGAAATATTTGTATTTTGCATGTGTGCTTTCATGCTTTAGGGGTTTGGGAGACGTCCCGTTTATTTGGTGGGATTTTTGGAGGTTTGGACTTTCCCAGATAAGTCCTCGCCTCTGAAAATTTTGGTTCGTTTTTCCGGCGGCTTTCTCAGCAGAGCCGGCATTTTCTCGTCTCAGACGATAAGAAACCAACCAAATGTCTCGGCGTGGTGTGCTCAACCACAAACCTTCCAGCGGAATATGCTAAATTCTTAAGGGAGTCAACTCGGCCCGCCGAGTAAACTCGCCCTGACCAACAGCTTCATGCAGTAACTTCTCTCGCCCAGCGTAACAGTTAAGTGATCTTAACCATGATTCAAGTCATGAAGCGAGTTAACTATCCAGCTAGTGCTAATAGTCAATGATAGTAAAACGCTTAAGGTCGATTGACAGTGACACTTTGTCACAGGTAAGCAGTTCATAATATATGATAACAGGAAAGACCCGGGGTCTTTCTACCAGGTCCAGTGGAATGTTAGAGTAGTAGTGGCTATAACTAATTTTCCGGCGGACTTGAGATAGGATGTGTTAACACCTCTCAGGTTACCCTTATGAGCATTGATTCCTGGAAATTTTCTATTTCCAGAGTCTCAACACTTCGGTAGTAGCGGTCCCGGCAGCAGAGGAGTAGCCGCTTCCGGCAGGGGGGGGTTCCCTAGGTCCTTCATGCCTCGCTTTGACCTTTGCACTATGCCTACTTGCTCATTATTACCAGTTTTGGCCCACAATTTATGTATAAAGTGTGTAAAGTGTCTTGATCGCTCAAGGGGACTATGGGTGTCTAAACGGTGTACCGTGTGTTCATAACAGAGATTTGTCTTGCTTAGCAGCCTTGAAGGAGATCAAGTCAATTTTTAACGTTTATGCGAGAGACACTGCTCATAAAGCTCTCCATTGTGATGACGAGGAGCTCTGGGAACACCTCTAAATTAAATCTCCATTAGTTAAGCCAGCTCCGGCGAGGTCAATCTAACCTAAAGTTAAATCGAAAGTACTGTCGAAGCAGGTAGTGACGAGTAGTGAAAGTGACAATGCCAAGCCCCCCCCCCCACCAGTCGAAGAGGAGACGGTCGCCTTCACCGAAGCGCAAATTTAGATCGCGTTCTAGCTCTCCTAGGAAACAGTCCCGACATTCTTCCGCCGAGTCTTCGAAGTCGATGAAATGCCGGAAGGAGGGTCCTATTTCCTCAACGCCGTCCACTTCAAGTCTCTTAGGTGCCCGTACGGTTATTTCACAACCGCTTCCCCAGCCATTGCCGGGGTCGCGGCCACCTCCCTCCACTCCTACCTCTTTTACGTCTAACTTCCAATCTGGCGGCTCAGAGGTAGGGGCGGAGGGGATGGAGTCTAGTCCCAGGGATGAACAATCATTGAGTGAGCCGCAAGAGTTTACATTCGCCATTCCTAAGTTAAGTTATGTGCTACGTAAAGGTCCCACGGCCATACCTAACAGAGTGTTAGTGGATCAATATAGGGGTTCTCCGTCTTGCTCATATCAAATTTTTGATAACTCTCAGGTGATACAGGACTCTCAGCCACCCGCGGCACAGAGCCGGGGGATCTGGAGACAACCAGAACCCTCACAGGTTAATGTTCAGGACAGGGAGATTGAACAGGTAGATATTATACCCTCGTCAGTCCCTGATTTGGTGTGGCCACCGCCGACCCCAATGACTACTCCCCGGCCGCCAACACCGGAAGTGATAGAACTGCCAGGAGAGCCGGAAAACATAGAACTGTCTTCAGCTCAACCTATTAATAATGAAGTAGAGTCAGGTGGGTCTCAGTCCTCTCGAGGATCCCACGGTAAGTGTGCGACTACTGAGGAGTTACATGATATTCTCCACAGAGTAATACAACAGTATCAGCTACCTTCTTCTCAGGCTCCTTCCACTAGCACAGCGGTAGTTCCCCCACTTGAGTCTACGGTAAGGCCGTTAGAGCCCTCAGGTGTCTCACATCCCTCTTTGCCTTCGGTTAACGTAATTCTGGACGTTACTCCTCCCCCTCTTGATAAGCCTCCACAGAGAAAATGCCCTATGCCTCTTCTCTATGGACCGGATTGCTCATGGGTTCAGTCAATACCTCAGAAACCTCACCTGGCACAAGCTACCGTATCGGGGGAACTACCGGTACCTAGTGACTGGACCATTGAGGTTAATACGAGTAGAAAACTAAGACCTAAGGATGTACAAGGAAGGTTACTAGATGGTACCATTAAGGCCATCCCATTTGTGTATGGTGCTCATTTCTTTGTGTATTCGGCCTCCCCGGTGATACCTCCGGCCTCATCTGCAAAACTCTTTGCTGACTGGTCAAGGAATGACGGCGTCAATGATATAAAAGATCTACAGGCACTAACGCCGGAACTGGATACAGTTCCGGTACTTGATCAGACAAACACACCAGTCTTGCAGGTGGGGCAGGTAGGTGTAGGTCCGTGGGTGGACTGGGAACTAGAGGTGCAGGTTTTTGCATCTACTATTACCACTAAATCCTCCCATCAGGTACCTCAAGAAGTTCATTCATGGTTCACTTTGCCGGTTAACAAAGCAGGCGGAGTGTCACCGGCTCTATTTGACTTCCTTGCCGCTCCCAAACTATCACTTTACGACCTGCATGAACCTATTGCCACACCCACTCCGGCTCACTTAGACACAGACTTTAGGTTATGCAATAAAGCGTATAGACTGTTCTCTCAATATCTCGTCAGTCGCCAGGTTGCCCAGTCACTCACTTTCGTAGCAAACGTTCCTGTTTTACAAACCTCTTAGACTTCTTCCACGATATCCTCAACCTCTATGATGAGAGTACAGCTGTAGATATTATATACCTTGATTTTCAAAAGGCCTATGACAAAGTTCCCCATGAACGTTAATGCTAAAACAAAAAGCGCATGGAATACAAGACGGTGTGTTGAAATGAATATAAAATTGGCTCCGCGACAGAAAGCAAAGAGTAGTCATAAACGGTAAGGCTTCTAAATGGACCAATGTAAGTAGCGGGGTACCCCATGGATCGGTACTAGGCCCAATTCTCTTTCTAATTTACATCAACGACATAGATGAGGGTCTCACCTGTACAATCTCAAAATTTGCTGACGATACAAAAATTGCAAATAGCGTACTCTCAAAAGAACAAGTTGACGATATGCAACACAATCTACTGTAGATAAGTTGTCATGTTGGGCCCAAATTTGGCAAATGAGTTTCAATGCGGATAAATGTAAAGTACTACATATCGGATACCAAAATGAGAAAGCAAACTATTTGATGAATGGCACTCAGCTTAAGAATGTAAACAGAGAAACCGATCTGGGAGTAACAATATCGAGTAACCTAAAACCGAGTCAACAATGTTCAGAAGTTGTTAAGAAGGCAAACAAAATAATTGGCTTTATAGGCAGGTCATTTGAGCATAAATCCAAAGACATTATCCTAACCCTTTACAATTCCTTAGTCCGCCCTCTTCTTGAATACTGCGTTCAATCCTGGTGCCCTTATTACCAAAAAGATATAGACAAGCTAGAACGAGTTCAACGTAGAGTTACCAATATGATACCTAGCCTAAAGAACAAACCATATGAGGAGCGTCTTAGAGAATTAAATCTATTTCCTTTAACCCAGCGCAGATTAAGAGGCGACTTAATTCAAGTGTTCAAAATCATCAAAGGCATCGACAATATGAACTGTAGTGTACTTCACTATCGACCAATCTAATTTCACGCAGGGAAACGGTTGCAAAATTATTGGTAAATCTTTTAACTCATAGGAAGCTAAGAATTTCTTCTTCAATCGAGTTGTCATCTTATGGAATGGGCTTCCCCGAGATGTCATAGACTGCAGCACCGTTGATTCATTTAAACTTCGCCTAGACAAATATCTCGCATCAAACCCGCGCATGACTGCGTTTGTAAATGAATAACTTTATTTTATCCTCCCCTCAGTTACTAACCCATCTGTCCCCTACTAACTTCCTAATCCTGCCACGGACATTAGTTCCAGGGCAGTAGTTCCCTTTCCAATGTTCCCTTACTCACTCTAAACCACTGGTTGGATACTTGATCCTCAGTGTTTTGGAGGACAAGCAGCCTAGAAGTGTCACTAGTCCTGTTGTTGCTTGATTTCCTTTGTACTCCTTTGTAGAACCCTTCCGCCGGAGATTTTGATAAATCACGAGCTGTGATATGAATAGAACTGGTTTTACAGTTTAATAAAATTTTATTTTTATTTTAAGAAATCTATCATAGTTGTATCTATGTAGTATTAACAAAATGTACAAACAGATTTTATTGTACACATAATGTTAAGGCCATAACATGATCCTAAGGATTAGGGTTCTAGAGTACAAGAATGTTCTCACTAAACATGCAATAAATCTCAAGTGAAGGTCCAGTCATGTAAAAGCAGCTCTTCTTCGAAGTAACGAAGTAACGCACTGCTTACCTCCTTTTATATTTGTATATATTGTATGAACGCAATAAAAAACTTAAAATGTTATACGGATTATCTGTTACCTAGGGTATTTGGGTTGGTGGTGTTGATATTGTCACGAATGTCCCCCTCAAGTCTTATATATCAGGCATATCGTCAATGATGATCACTATTAAATTATAGGTTTGATTCCCGGAGGGAAGTAAAGAAAACCTAATATTTAGTAGGGCTCCGTAATCATTGACGATGTTAGTGCCCTCCCTGCCATCCCCTTCCCATTTGCTGGATTTCTGAGTTGAATCTTAATATGTCAGTGAAGGAAGTTTGGACGCTAGAGGGCCAGCGTTAGGAATCCACACGCAAGATATACACGCAGTGGGAAGCTTGAGTATAGCAATTATTAAGTTAATTTTTCTTTTTTCTTTTTTACGAAGTTTTTTCGTAGTGATTACCCAACCATAAAGACGATTCCATTAGAGAATACGCGTTGCACTTATGAAGTTGAACTCCCTATCCTCCCGCGCGGTTGATTCAAACTAGCGACCACGGTGTTTGATGGGAGACTATTATACTAATAGGCATATCGTCAATGATTACGGGGCCCTACTAAATATTAGGTTTTCTTTACTTCCCTCCAGGAATCAAACCTATAATATACTGGCTCACTTCCGCTCGCCAGGAAAATATTGACACCTGGATGGGGTAAACGTCTTAAACAACAGGCTGAATGGGGCCGAATGGATACAAGCCAAAGAGAGAGGGAGAGAAAGAGAACAAAAACGAGGTGGGCTCCCTTAATGTGCAAATATGAAACTGCTTTGTCTCTGCAGCATATTATAGAAAGATGTTCTCAATTAACACCATACCTGGATATAAAAACTGTGTAATAGTTGAGTAATTAAGATGGGGATAAGTCAGTTTATTGCCAGCTTTAGAGAGCCCACCTCACGTTTTTTCTCTTTCTCTCCCTCTCTCTTTGGCTTGTATCCATTCGGTCCCATTCAGCGTACTTTTTTAAGTCGTTTACCCCCATCCAGGTGTGAATATTTTCCTGGCAGGCGGTAGCGAGCCAGCATATACATATTTTTGTTTTGACAGCAAGCTAAATTTGTACATTTTTTGATAGAAAAGTCTAAGGTGAAGCCGGATTTCTCCACACAATGCTGGCTCGCTATCGCTCGCCAGGAAGAAATTGACACCTGGATGGGGATAAACGTCTTAAAACAGTTGACTGAATGGGGCCGATTGAATACAAACCAGGGAAAGAGAGAAAAGGAGAGAAAGATAAAAAAAAGTATAAAACCGGTGACCCCTTAATCAAAATATACTATAGTATTTAATGCAATTTGTAAAACTTAAGAGGTGATGGGCATATTTATTTTTTTTTTTTTTTTTTTTTTTTTTTTTTTTTTTAAGTTTCCTCCCTACATCTCCATCAAGCTTAAAATATCACCCCCTAAGCCCCTTTGCAAGATAAATTTGTACATTTTTCGATAGAAAAATGTCCCAGCTGAAGGCCGGATCCTTCTAAAATTACAGGCTCGCCAGGAAAAAGTCGACACCTAAATGGTACGAAAGGTCTTAATATTCACAAAGAAATGAGGCGAAAGGTCTCAAAATCGCCAAACTAACGTAACGCTATCGCTCGCCAGGAAATTATTGACACCTGGATGGGGATAAACGTCTTAAAACAGTTGGCTGAATGGTGCCGAATGGATACAAGCCAAATAGAAAGAGAGAAAAAGAGAAAAAAGCGAGGTGGGCCCCATTAAGTGCAATAAGTAATATACAAGTCAATATTTCCTTTGGAGGGACAGTGGTTTTATTGGGGTATATTTATTTATATATTCGTTTATTTTTTTTATTTTTTGGGTAGACCTCCATCAACCTTAACCCAGCGACGTATGTTATATTGTATTCTAGCACTATTTAGACGATATTATGCAGCTTAGGAAGGATCTGTGGTAGTTAAAAGAGTTGGTTGGGATAGTTTGTAGCCTTATTATTGCTAGAGGTCCTTCCTAAGCTGAATATAATCGTCTAATAGTTGCTAGAATAAGATGCAAAGGACGCCCCTGGTACTGAATGGCTTAATAAAACAAAAAAACACTCCCTAGACCCCCTTTCAAGATAAATTTGTACATTTTTCGATAGAGAAATGTCCCGGCCGAAGACCGGTTTCTCTTAAAATTACAGGCTCGCTATCGCTCGCCAGGAAAAAATAGACACCTAAATGGTACGAAATGCCTAAATATTGACAAAGAAATGGGGCGAAAGGTCACAAAATTGACAAACTAATGGAACGAACGTCTTAAAATTTCAAAACTATCACGCTAAACATGAGGGAGAAGGAGCTCCATAAAAGAGACTACCAGGGGAGGTAGTCGCTTTTTAAGTGCAGTCATGCACGGTCAATAATTCCTTTTAAGCTGTCAGTCACCATAATTATACTGTAAATTGGGTGGGATTTTACTTAGTAGCGTGCACTTTACACAAAAGTGCCAGCTAGAGAAGGAAGGTGAGGAATTAGTTGGGGATACTTTGGGGGTGGAAGGTGGGGGTAGACTTGGACCCAACTACCCCCTTCCGTCTACCCAGGGTGGAATAGGGGAAGGAAGGACCCACCCCTGAGCAGCTTTTAGTACGCATGAGTGTACCACCAAGGACTTACTAGAGAGTCATTTTAGGTTTCCACGCATCCATCAACAAGGCATACACGTCCTGTTTACACAAGTCGTACGGTCGGTCGGTCGTCGCAGTTATGTTCATGTCCAATTTGACTGTTTTTTTCCATAAAATTATTGCACGGCCAGCTGTTATGTGCCCCCTTCTGCTAATATATATAATGATGATAATAACCTCAACTCCCCTCAACCCATTATTGTATCCCACGGCCAGCTGTTGGATAAAACAAATTGTGAATGATGTAGTATCCGGGTGTATCGCCACCTTTGTTTACACTACTCGTACGCTCTCATGGTTACGTTCCCGTTTATTTTGACTGTATTATTTTGTTCTGTTATTTGCCCCCTGCTGGCAACCTACCTACCTCTCTCTCTCTCTCTCTCTCTATCTATCTATCTATCTCCTCCCATCCTTTGTTTCAGGTCAGTGTCGTTATTGGTGCCAGACGTCTGTTGTCTGTGGTGAGCAAGGTGCGTGGGGGTGGGGGGGGGGGTGCAATGCCGCGTCTCCACCAACTCACAGACATCTCAGACCGGCCCAGACTTAACAAGACCCAGGGAGCCATACACTTCCTTCAAACTGGTGTGATTCCCTCTACAGTCGGCCAATAAAGTGATGATCTCGACTCCAAGTTAATTTTGAACAATAATTGGTATCAGCAATATCTAACCTTTCTTTATTCATTTCGAGTGAGATATACAAACATATTCCTACACTTACCCATCCTATTCAACATCTGACAGACATCAATACAGCACAGAGCGAGCCGTACACGGAAATGGACACCTAAATGACACAAAAAGTATTAATGTTGACAAAGAAATGGAAGGAAAGGTCTTAAAATCGCCAAACTATTGGGGCGAACGTCTTAAAATATGAACACTAGTGGGGCTATACATGAGGCAGAAGGGGGATCATAAAAAACGACCCATCTCCCCTTAATTATATTCCAGCTATATTCTGACGATTCCGTGCAGCTTAAGAAGGATCTGTGGTAGTCGAAGGGGTTAAGTGAGATAGTTCGCAGACTGTAAATTGTTAGAGGCCCTTTTGAAACTGAAACAATCGTCTCAATAGTAGCCAGGATAAAGTTAAATAGACGTTGTCGGTACAGAAGGGGTTAAGGGGGGTGACCTACTATTTTCTCTCTTTCTCTGGCTTGTATCCATTCAGCCCCATTCAACCTACTGTTTTTCCCCATCCAGTTGTTGATTTCTTCCTGGCGAGCGATAACGAGCCAGCATTGTACGGAAAATTCGGCTTCGCCTGAGACATTTTTCTATCGAAAAATGTGCAAATTTAGCCTGCTGTTAAAAACATTTTTTTTAAATATGCTGGCTCGCGGAAAAAATTACACCTGGATGGGGATAAATGTCTTAAAACAGTAGGCTGAATTGGGCCGAATGGATACAACCCAGGGAGAGAGAGAAAATAAAATGAGATGGGCCACCTTAAGTCCATCATATTTCCACACTATTTCATCATCCTCTGCCGTCCATTTCGAGCGTGACCGGGCGCGATTTACGGACTCCAATCGGATGGAAATGGTGTACTGGTTGAGTGGTCCATCATATTCCCACACACTATTTCACCATCCCCCGCTGTTCATATCGAACGTGACAGGGCGCGATTTACGGACTCCAATCGATGGTTTCAGCACGAGAGAGACCAAAGGCAATCTCTCGCCTTGTTTAGCTTAACGGGAGATGGGTCCTTTTTCTGTTCCCCCTTCTTCCTCATGTTTAGTACCATTAGTATTTAGATTTTAAGACGTTCGGCCCATTAGTTTGGCGATTTTGAGACCTTTTGCCCCAGTTTTCTTTTTATTATTATGACTTTTCATATAATTTAGGTGTCGATGTTTTTCTGGTGAACGATAGCGAGCCTGTAATTTAAGAAGAAGTGGCCTTCGGCCGGGATATTTTTCTGTCGAAAAATGTACAAATTTATCTTGAAGGAAGTTTTTAACTTTGTTTGGGGGGGAGGGTTCTAAAGCTTGATGGAGGTCTAAGGAGGAAACTAAAATAATGATAACAAAACACATAAATTATAATAATAATAATAATAATAATAATAATAATAATAATAATAATAATAAATAAATAAATAAATATATACAGTATATACTGTATATTATTTATTATAACAAAAATATACAGTATATATATATATAATATATATATATATATATAATATATATATATATATAATATATATATAATATATATAAATATAGTAAAAACATATAAATATATAAATAACGCCCATCCCCCTTTAACCCCTCTTTGGCGGGGCCCCACTTAAGGCGGTCTAGAGAACACCTACCTAAAGAGCGGGGCCCGCCTTAAGTCGTATGCGATGTTGAGTACATAATTGGCTCTGAGAGAGAGTCCGAGCGCTGGCAGAAGCGTAGATTGGCTCTGACCGTTCGGCATGGCTCCTGCGCCGCGACTGGCCCCACCTCCACACACATCCACACCCACTGCCTCCCTAGACAGGGAAATATGTCAGGAAATTACCGTATTTTAGGGATTTTTCCTTCATGTGGCAAGATCGTTGCTAGACAACCCATGATCGTAGCAGGATGGATCAGGTGTCATTGGAAAGCTCTATTATCGCTCTTTCACGGATACATAATTGTATTACATTCTGGCTCTTCTTTATGCATGAAAAAGAGCATGGAATGAAGCTCGTTTAGGGTAAATATGCCCGCTTGGCAGGTAGTAGAAGTTATTAACCTAGCCACTTGTGGAGTGTTAAACTGTATATTATTTACCTCTGGGCTACTGAATGTCTGTTCACTTGACGCCTTAAGCTCGGTTCACACATGCACAAATTAACGTCCTGACCAAGAAAATAGGCAGAACGGCATCAATCTGGGGGCCCCATGTTCTGTTCTAATGTTCCAACCGTTCCAACGGTTTTTTGCCGCCGTTCTCATCCCGTTATATTCGTCGTCTAGACGCCGCCAGGCTGCTCCTAGACGACAATTGCTCCCGTGTGTGTCCGTGTGTGTCCCCTGGGTGTCCCCGACATAACAATTTTTCTGGCAGTTGCCCCGGCCCATACGGACCATTTTATGCATGCATAAAAAGGACGCCGCCCAGGCACGGCGAATTAAGGGTCGGGGACGGACGGGACGTTAATTCGTGCATGTGTGAACCGAGCTTTACTGATTTGTCTATATTAAGGGGCCATTATTTATTGGAGTTTGTATTCGCACCATTCGTCTCTCTCTCTGTTTCTATCTCGCTCTCTCTCTATCTCTCTCTCTCTCTCTCTCTCTCTATCTCTCTCTCTCTCTCTCTCCCATTGTACGGCTATGTGGGGTGATTAGAAAAAATGATTAGGTCTTCTCGCTAAAAATTATACATGGAATACCAATACTTGCGATTTTCAGGCTATAAGGAAGTTGGATCTGTAGACATCGATAATAAATAGAAATGCAATAATAATGTAGGTTTTTGATGGCTAAATGGTATGTTGAATTGGGTTTTATGTATTTATAAATGTACTACGACCACATTTTTGCTGTAAATTCTGTTAAATATTTATGTCTACAGCTCCAACTTCCTTATAGAACGAAACTCGCAAGTGGTCAATTGCCTAAAACCTTTGAAAGAGAAGGAATACAAAATAATATGCGTTAAGGGAGCCCACCTCGCTTTTTTCTCTTTCTCTCCTTCTCTCCTTGGCTTATATCCATTCGGCCCCATTCAGCCTACTGTTTTAAGACGTTTATCCCCATCCAAGTGTCAATATTTTCCTGGCGAGCGGTAGCGAGCCAGCATATATATATATTTTTTTTGACAGCAAGCTAAATTTGTTCATTTTTCGATAGAAAAATGTCTTTGGTGAAGCCGGATTTCTCCATAAAATTTTAGCTCGCTATCGCTCGCCAGGAAGAAATAATCATCTGGATGGGGATTAACGTCATAAAACAGTTGGCTGAATGGGGCCGAATGGATACAAGCCAGTGAAAGAGAGAAAAGGAGAGAAAGATAAAAAAGCCGGTGACGCCCCTTAACTGAGACTGTAATACCGTGCTGTCTACTGTATTTGCAATGTAAAGTATTGGACAAATTTAAGGGGGGATGGTTCACTTTTGGGGCGTTTTTTGCAAGTATTCATTATTGTTCTAGTTTCCTCCCTAGGCCTCCATCAAATTAAAAAAAAACATCCATTAGATCCCCCTTCTAGATTAATTTGTACATTTTTCTAAGGCCGGTTCTTCCAACATTACAGGCTCACTATCATTCGCCAGGGAAAAGATCGACACCTAAATAGCACGAAAGGTCTAAATATTGACGAATAAATGGGGCGAAAGGTCTTAAAATCGACTAACTAATGCGGCAAACATCTTAACATCTGAAAACTAATGGGGCTAAACATGAGGGAGAAAGTGGTCCAGAAAACCGGCCCATCCCTCTTTAAGAACGCGCCATTGATTTGACCCATTCAGTACCAGGGCCGTCTTTTTCATCATATTCTGGCACGTATAAGATTATTTTATGCAGCTTAGGAAGGGCCTCTAGCAATAATATGGCTTCAAACTATCTCAACCAACCTTTTTACTATCACAGATCCTTCCGAAGCTGCATAATATCGTCTAAATATAGCTAGAATACATTATAACACACGTCACTGATACTCTAAATATAGCTAGAATACATTATAACACACGTCACTGATACTCTAAATATAGCTAGAATACATTATAACACACGTCACTGATACTCTAAATATAGCTAGAATACATTATAACACACGTCACTGATACTCTAAATATAGCTAGAATACATTATAACACACGTCACTGATACTCTAAATATAGCTAGAATACATTATAACACACGTCACTGATACTCTAAATATAGCTAGAATACATTATAACACACGTCACTGATACTCTAAATATACCTAGAATACATTATAACACACGTCACTGATACTCTAAATATACCTAGAATACATTATAACACATGTCACTGATACTCTAAATATACCTAGAATACATTATAACACACGTCACTGATACTCTAAATATAGCTAGAATACATTATAACACACGTCACTGATACTCTAAATATAGCTAGAATACATTATAACACACATCACTGATACTCTAAATATAGCTAGAATACATTATAACACACGTCACTGATACTCTAAATATAGCTAGAATACATTATAACACGTCACTGATACTCTAAATATAGCTAGAATACATTATAACACACGTCACTGATACTCTAAATATAGCTAGAATACATTATAACACACGTCACTGATACTCTAAATATAGCTAGAATACATTATAACACACATCACTGATACTCTAAATATAGCTAGAATACATTATAACACACGTCACTGATACTCTAAATATACCTAGAATACATTATAACACACGTCACTGATACTCTAAATATAGCTAGAATACATTATAACACACGTCGCTGGTACTCTAAATATAGCTAGAATACATTATAACACACGTGACTGATACTCTAAATATAGCTAGAATACATTATAACACACGTCATTGATATTCTAAATATAGCTAGAATACATTATAACACACATTGCTGGTACTCTAAATATAGCTAGAATACATTATAACACACGTCACTGATACTCTAAATATAGCTAGAATACATTATAACACACGTCACTGATACTCTAAATATAGCTAGAATACATTATAACACACGTCACTGATACTCTAAATATAGCTAGAATACATTATAACACACGTCACTGATACTCTAAATATAGCTAGAATACATTATAACACACGTCACTGATACTCTAAATATAGCTAGAATACATTATAACACACGTCACTGATACTCTAAATAGAGCTAGAATACATTATAACACACGTCACTGATACTCTAAATAGAGCTAGAATACATTATAACACACGTCACTGATACTCTAAATATAGCTAGAATACATTATAACACACGTCACTGATACTCTAAATATAGCTAGAATACATTATAACACACGTCACTGATACTCTAAATATAGCTAGAATACATTATAACACACGTCGCTGGTACTCTAAATATAGCTAGAATACATTATAACACACATCGCTGGTACTCTAAATATAGCTAGAATACATTATAACACACGTCACTGATACTCTAAGAGTTAACAAAAATAACTTTGCTTGTAAGTTATCTACAGTATATTGTAATAATTTCACCATAACACCAAACACCTCCAATGAAATGAATGAAAGCATATATGTGATCAACTAGTATTCGAACCTGGGTTATCACACACAGATGTTTAAACACTAACTATTACACCACCAAGATGTTTATAAAAAAACAAAAAAAACATTGGAATCCAAGTTACGTAATTGTTCGCCTAATTGTATTCACGTTTAAATATGATAGTATATTAACATTCTGAAAGTATAAACAACTAGTGTAAGTGCAGTTGGCTAAGTAAGTTCTGTTCCTCTCCGTGATTGCCCCTCGTGAGGGTATCGAGCCAGCATATATATATTTTTGTTTTGACAGCAAACTAAATTTGTAAATTTTTTGATAGAAAAATGTCTCCGGCGAATCGAGATTTCTCGATACAATGCTGGCTCGCTATCGCTCGCCAGGAAGAAATCGACACCTGGATGGGGATAAATGTCTTAAAACAGTTGGCTAAATGGGGCCGAATGGATACAAGCCAGGGAAAGAGAGAAAAGGAGAGAGAGATAAAAAAAAAAGCAGGTGACCCCCCCCCCCCCCTTAATGATAGACTTCATGATTGATTCATCTCTGCCTAACCAGATATACACTATAAAGGGGTAGGTGTTATTTATATCTATCTATCTATCTATTGCCTGACGCCGTGATCCCCGAAGGGGTGGCCACGAACGAACCACCCCCACGCACCTCTGTCCCCAGTCAGTCGACGCCCCTCCTCCCATCCAGCACCGCCTTCATTCATATTATACTTCCTCACTCCATCCTTCCACCTCTCCTTTGGTCTACCTCTCCCTCTCTGTCCTTCCACCTCGCTCTCGTACACCCTCTTAGTCATTCTCTCGCTTCCCATACGTTCCATATGGCCGAACCATCTCAAGTTGTTAATTTTCACACTTTCTAGCTCATCTACCTCCACACCACACCTCCTTCTTACTTCCTCATTCGTCTGTCTATCCCTCCATGTAACTCCGCACGCACTTCTCAAGTAACTCATTTCCACCGCTCTCACTCTTGGTCTGAGTCTCATCCCGAACGTCCATGCTTCGCTTCCGTAAGTTAGTGTCGGGATTACCACACTGTCATGCAAGGACTTCTTCACTTCCATACTGACAACTCAATTTCTTGTTACTGCTTTCAACGTTCCTACAACCCTCTTCCCCTGTTGCACCCTCTCCCGCACTTCTTCATCCATAGTCCCATCTTTACTCAACACACTGCCCAGATACTTAAATGAGCTGACGATCTTCATAGCTTGACCGTTCAACTTCACCTCACACTCTGTGACTTCACCCCTTTCGAAGACCATAACCTTGCTCTTCCCCGCATTTACCTTCAAATTCCGTTTTTCGCACACTGTCCAAACTCATTTACCAGACCCTGCAACTCCCATTCATTATCACTCATCAGAACTGTATCATCCGCAAACAGCAGTATAGGCAGCTTCCACTCATTTCCCTCCCTTTTCAGCGATACACCAACATCCACTGCTCTTCCTAGTATTTCTTTCATGACTCCATCCATATATACAGCAAACAACCACAGGAATATCACACACCCCTGTTTCAACCCAACACTCAGGTAAAAAAACTCGCTCTGCTCATTCTCTACACGTACTTCTGCCTTTGCACCCTCATACATGCTCTTTACTGCTTTCAGCAACTTGCCATCTACTCCGTATATTCTAAGTATTTTCCACATACCTTCTCTATCTACTCTGTCATAGGCCTTCTCCAAGTCCATAAAGGCAACATACACCTTTTGTTGCTTCTCCAGATATTTTTCCACAACATAATTCAGGCTAAAAATCTGATCTACACATCCTCTTCCCTTCCTAAAAACCTCCCTGCTCGTCGCCTATCCATTTCTCCATTCTCACTCTCACTCTCTCAATCATTACCCTACTGTACACCTTCCCTACTACGCTTAAAAGACATATTCCTCGGTGGTTACCACACACTCCTCTTTGCCCTTTGCCCTTATATAGGGGGACTATTATGCCAGTCTTCCAGTCATCGGGTGCATTCCCCTTCTTCCATGCTAGTTTGCACATTTTCCATACCCATTCGATCACTATCTCACCACCATACCTCAACATTTCCCCACACACTCCATCTGTTCCTGGTGCTTTCCCCAACTTCAATATTTTCATAGCTTCCCACAATTCTGACCTCCTGATCCCCACCTCCTCCTCCACTACTTCTCCTCTTCTCCCTCCCATGCCATATCCAACTATGTTTGCTGGCTCTTCATTCCTTACATTTAGCAACTCATTGAAGTACTCCCTCCATCTTTCGACTCTCTCTTGCTTCTCGGCTAGCATTCTCCCATTCTTATCTTTCACACCCTTACTGTTTCCCTTGCTACCTTCCCTAACTTCTTTTATTTCTTTCCGGAACAGTTTCTTACACTCCCTCCATTTTACACTCAGATTCCTTCCAAATTCCTCATCTACTCTTCTCTTACTTTCCTTCACTACTCTCTTCACCACTCTCTTTCTCTCCACGTACCTCCCTCGTCTCTGCCTCTCCAAATCTTCATTCCCTCTACTACCCAACCACTCTCTATGTGCTTTCTTCTTGTCTTCCACAGCTATTTTTACCACTTCTGTCCACCATGCTGTACCTTTCACTCCCCTCCCTCTTCTCCTCACTCCACACACCTCCTCACATGCTGCACAGATCTCTTCCTTAAACACCTTGCTTATCTCCTCCACTTCCTCCATATATTCCAGGTCGAACCCACCTAGTCGTCTTTCTACTGCTCTCCTGTACTCTTCCCTGATTTCCTCCTCCTGTAGCCTCTCCCCCCTCCTCACCATTCCACCTTCCTCCTGCCTCCCTTCAGCTCTCCTCACCCACTTCTTTAGTATCCTAACCTTAGCTACTACTACATAATGATCAGACAGACCCCCTCCAATACCCCTATACACCCTAGCATCCATCACAGATTTCTTCATTCTTTCATCCACACATTTATAATAAATCAGTGACTTTCGTTCCACCACTGTCTTATCCTTCATCGTCCACACCACTTTCCATGTGTACCTGTGTTTATTGCTGTGTCGGAAGAAGGTGTTGGCTATCCACAATCTCCTCCCCACACATACGTCCACAAGTGCACTACCATTCCCATTCACCTCTGACGGTACCGCCCACCCTCCCACCACTCTATCAACTTTCCTATCACCCACCTTACCATTCATATCCCCAATCAGAAATATTCTTTCGTTCTTGTCAAACTTATCCAGGCACGCCTCCACATTCACCCAGAACTCCTCTTTATCTCTTACAAGTTTATCCTCTGTTGGAGCATACACACACACACAATCACCCACGTTTGTATTCCTACTTTCATTCTCACCCACACAATTCTTGAACCCACAGACCCATATTCTCTTACACACTCCTTCCATTTGTTACTTACAAACAAACATGCACCTTCTCATACTGCTCCCTCACTCACACCAGCACACACACCCATTCCACACTCACACTCTCTCACATCTGTACCCTTCCATTTGGTCTCCGTCATTCCACATACATCCAGCCTGGCATTCACTAACACTTCCAGTACCTCTCTCTCTTTTGTGCCATCATTCATACCACTCACGTTCCATGTAGTTATTCTCAGAATGTCCGTAAGCTTGTCCATAGTCGGTCGGGGTTCGTCAACACAGGGTCCGTCCGCATCCGAGGCTGTTTGTTCGTTTTTTTTTTTTTTTTTTTTTTTTTTTCTGTATTCCAACTACTCCCTCTCGGGCATAGGCTGAGAGCCTGTACATTCCACCGCTCAACACGGTGAAGCCCGTGAGGTCTTGTTCCAGTCTGGGGAGTGAGACATGTGAAGCATCCATCATGGCTCAAAGCAGCTCCATCTCTGAAGCGGCTGGTTGCTTCGCTCAAGTGCTTCACCGTCTCACCCTCCAGACTCAGACCATCACTCTCAGAACGCCACCTATTGAGCAGTGAACTCACTAGGCATTGTCCCCCTGTAACATATTTTGAATATGGGAATATTCATACAGTGTTATTTAATTAGGGAACAATGAGGGTATTTGTTTGGCATTTCGGTGGGCTTAGTGGTGATGCACTGATACTAGGTACAGCACAAATTCAATCCCAATAATATCTTCCCATTGACATATCGGGATTTGAACCCGGGTCCATTGGATTACCAATCCAGTGGCATGACCACTCCACCACACCTCCTGTTGTTACGTTGTTACGTATTTTTTTCCGGGTGGGGGTCGCAAGCCCACCGACCCAACCTCTTTAGTCGCCTCTTACGACACGCAGAAGGCACGTGAGGCATATTCTAATCCCTTATCCCTAGGGTAAAAGCCGAATTTCTCCATACAAGGAAGAAATCGACACCTGGATGGGGATAAACGTCTTAAAACAGTTGGCTGAATGGGGCCGAATGGATACAAGCCAGGGAAAGAGAGAAAAGGAGAGAAAGATAAAACAAAGCAGGTGACCCCCTTTAATGACAGACTTCACGATTGATTCATCTCTGCCTAACCAGATATACACTCTTAAGGCGTAGGTGTTATTTATATAATTATATTTATTTATTTTTATGTATTTATTATTATCATTGTTTTAGTTTTATCCCTAGGCCTCCACCATGCTTAAAAAAAACATCAAGATCGCCCTTCGAGATTATTTGTTTACATTTTTCGGTAGAGAAATGTCCCGTTCCTCCAAAACTACAGACTCGCTATCGCTCGCCTGGAAAAATTGCCCCCGAAGTGGCACTAAAGGTCTTATTATTGATAAAGAAACGGGGCGAGAGGTCTTAAAACCGCCAAACAAATGGGCCGAACGTCTTAAAACCGCCAAACTAATGGGGTTAAAGATGAGGGAGAAGGGGAGTCCAGAAAAAGCAACTGCCTCCCCCTTAAATACTGTAGATATAAAAAGTCTCAGGCCTACTGCAAATCTTATACAGTTGCCTACGTGAATTTGGATACACTCTTTTGTTTACATATGGAAGGAAAAATAGTGCGAATGAATTAATAGTGCATAATTATAGTCTCTTCATTTTAGGTATGCCAACAAATTTCGACCACAAACTTCTATAACTAATTAAAACGATTATTCTCATATATCTACCATATACCATATCATAGACTACAGTCGATCTGGACTGGACACGAAAATGGAACCTTTGCAGTAAGGGACCCAAAATCGGAGAACGAACCCCCAAGTTCGAACCACGAACCCGCGAATATATCACATTTTCGCAGTCTATGACCATATACAGTACCGGTATATATGCATATATGTATTTTTTGTTCTATGTGGATGAGGGAGAAAAAAGGCATAACTGCTTTTGACGAGTGCCTCCCTCAGAGTTAAAAGAGTGACAGAGCCAAAATCAAGTATGTTCATCATGATATTTTTTTGTATTATTTTGATGTGAAAGAATGGAGTGTGGTGTGCATGTTTAGTGTAGTGAAGTGGATATATATATATATATATATATATATATATATATATATGTATATATATATATATAGTGGGAAGATTGTAGGCACCAATCGATCAGGGCTAGACCCAGGTGAGGTTATAGGCATGTGATAAAGAGTCGCTGGAACTCCTGTTTCATTTGCTTGGCCTCTCTTACTGTTTTTCTTTGTGCCTCATTTACACTGAGAGCAATCCAGCTAGCTCTCACAAACACCTCCTCCTCCTATCCACTTCACTACACTAAACATGCACACCACACTTCATTCCTCCACACCAAATATTTTTTTAAATTATGAATATTAGCCCAGCCTCGGAGTCCCCAAAGGGGGGGGGGGACCATAAATGCCCCCAAATCCGATCGACCATCCCCTGACGACCCCATAAAATTACCTGGACCTCGGCCTATTACCCTTTCTATTGATTTCTGCAACATTCGCGGACTTTCCTCTAACTTTCACTCTGTTGAACACCATCTGTCCTCCTACAAACCTGATCTTCTTTTCCTCACCGAAACTCAGGTGTCTGTAGCAACATCCAGCAGCCCCTTCTCTGTATCCTCCTACTTTCTCTATCCTAGTTTCAAAGCCAAAGGCGGATGTTGTGCATATGTGCACAACAAACTCACTTGCTCTCGTGTTCCCGATTTCGACTCTTCTGAATTCTCAACTTTATGGCTCAAACTTTCCTGTCATTCTCTTACTAAATATTTCTGTGCTGTCTATCTTTCCCCTATGTCTACCAACTTTTCCAAATTCTATGACTCTCTAAACTCTACAGTGGAACACATTCTATCTATTTCTCCTTTCTCAGAAATCTCCATCTTAGGAGATTTCAACGTTCACCACCGCCAATGGCTCTCCTCTCACACTACTGACCCACCTGGTGAACAAGCCTACGTCTTTTCTATCATAAATGACCTAGAGCAGTTAGTTCAGCAACCCACCCGTATCCCGGATCGCATCGGAGATCGGCCAAATATTCTTGACTTGTTTCTAACTTCTAACCCTTCTTCATATACTGTCGATCTTTTCTCTCCTTTGGGCTCCTCCAACCATAAACTTATCTCTGTCAACAGTCCTATCTCTCCAGTACGGCCACCCGATCCTCCTAGCCGGCGGTGCTTGTGGCACTTTGGCGCTGCCGACTGGGAGGCTCTCCGGCAGTACTTCTTTGATTTCCCATGGAATGATTTCTGCTTCCGTGGCCGGGGACCATCAGAGAGTGCTGAACGCATTACCAAGGTAATTCTATCTGGATTGGAAGCATACATTCCATTCTCTTTCTCTCAGACTAATGCTAAAAAATCTTGGTTTACTCACGCCTGTTCTACTGCTGTCAGCAGTAAGGAGGAAGCATTCAAACGGTAGCGACGCCTTAAAACTCAAGACTCATTCTTCCTATGTTTCTGCCTGGAGTCAAGCCAAATCTGTTCTTCGACTTGCCAAACACTCTTTCATCAATAATAAATGCACTGAACATCCAACTCTAGCTCTTCCCAAGCTTTCTGGCATCTAGCCAAAAACCTCTCCAACAATTTCTCTTCCTCGTCTTTCCCTCCCCTTTCCCACTCTGATGGCACAACCATCACTTCTTCCTCTGACAAAGCTAAACTCTTCGCTCAAACTTGTGCTAGAAACTCCACCTTGGATGATTCCGGTGCTATTCCTCCCTCTCCACCCTCCTCTCTCTTACTTATGCCTAATATCCTAATCTCTTCTAATGATGTACTTTCTATCCTCTCTGGGCTTAATACTAATAAGGCGTACGGTCCGGACGGTGTTCCTCCTGTTGTTCTCAAAAACTGTGCTTCCGTGCTGACTCCCTGCCTAGGCAAACTCTTTCGTCTCTGTCTATCCTGCAACGTCTTCCCTTCATGCTGAAAGTTTGCTCACATTCAACCTGTCCCAAAGAAGGGTGACCGCTTTCAATCCTCCAACTATCGTCCAATTGCTCTCATCTCTTGTCTTTTTAAAGTTTTTGAAACTATTCTTGCTTCCAAATTTCTTAAGCATTTCTCTTCTCATAATCTGCTCTCAGATCGCCAGTATGGCTTCCTTAAGGGTTGCTCTACTGGTGATCTTCTTTCATATCTTACTATCTCTTGGTCATCCTCCTTTCGGGACTTCGGTGAGACTTTTTCTATTGCACTAGACATATCTAAAGCCTTCGATAGGGTCTAGCACAAATCTTTAATTTCTAAACTATCCTCCTTCGGTTTCTATCCCTCCATCTGTGCCTTTGTCTCTAATTTGCTTTCCAGCCGTTCCATAGCCGCGGTTGTGGACGGCCATCGTTCATTTCCTCACCCTATAAACTTTGGGGTTCCTCAGGGCTCTGTCCTATCTCCTATTCTCTTTCTAATTTTTATAAATGATCTCCTCAACTGTACCTCAATTCCCATCCATTCATACACAGACGACTCAACTTTACAATACTCCATTAGTTTTTCAGAACGCCCCAGCCAGCAATCTCTCAACGACAAAAGTAATGAAGCCATAGAACTCTTAACCCGTCCAGCCCCGGCTAGTTTTGTAATGTTTGTTCACCAGAACCCGGCCGGTTTTCAATTTTTTGTTTTATTCCAGAAACAATAGCGAATGGGTTAGGAATGAAGGAAAAACCACGAAAAACCGCTCAAAAAGCTTAAAGAATGGTCCTACAGAGCCCCCGAAAAACGTATTTTACAAGAGTAAAAAAATTGAAGGCAATTACCCCAAAAAAAACAGGTTATTGCGTGCTCACGCGCACGCACGTGGACTTTGAGAGTTTTCAACCATCGGCACGGTTGCGTGGGATATGTACACAGTTCCCATACAAATCTGAGCCCTCTTGAGTGGCTACACCTGAGGTTACGGTCGGCGCAATTAGGGTGATGCGCCAGGCGCGTCTCTGGGGCTGTGCGTTACATACATCGCCGACGCGCGTCGCTGGGGCTGTATTGGTTAAATTCTGATCTAAATACTATCTCCAATTGGGGCAGAGAAAAACCTTGTTACCTTTAATGCTTCCAAAACCCAATTTCTCCATCTATCTACCCGTAAGGAACTCCCAGCGGACTATCCCTTATTCTTCAACAATACAAAAATCAATCCTTCATCTTCTCTCAATATTCTTGGTGTCTATTTTTCTTCTGCTCTCAGTTGGAAGGACCATATTATCAGTCTTGCTAAGGCAGCCTCCCAGAAGCTGGGTGTGCTCAACCGCCTTAGGGGGTTCTTTTCCCTGCACAGCTTCTTGCTCTGTACAGGGGGCATAGTGCGTCCTTGTATTGAGTATTGTTCACATGTGTGGGGAGGTTCCTCTCACACCGCTCTCCTAGACAAAGTTGAAAGGAAGGCCTTTCGTATCATTAACTCCTGTCCACTCACCAACTCTCTGCAATCCTCTCTCTCTCCGCCGCAATGTTGCATCTCTCTCGCTATTCTATCGCTACTATAATAATCAGTGTTCCTCAGAGCTTTCCCAGTGTATACCACCTCCTTTACGTAGGGCACGTGGTACCCGTCTTGCAACTCAATCCCACCCCTACTCTGTGCAACTCTCCAACCCGAGAGTGAAACGTTACTCTCAAACTTTCTTCTACTCAACAGCTGAGCTCTGGAACTCTCTCCCAGAATCAGTCTTTCCCTCTTCCTATGACTTAAATTGCTTCAAACTCCGTGTGTCCAGGCATTTTGGCTCGAACGTCCCTTGATTTTGACCCTGTCACTCTTTCAACTATGGGGGAGGCACTCGCTATAGGCAGGTCTGCCTTTTGCCTCCCTCAATCACATAGAAATAAAAACCAAAAAAATATATATATTTATATATAATATATATATTATAATATATATATATATATATATATATATATATATATATATATATGTGTATATATAAAGGAACAGTAGGACCAGGGTTATCAAAAACATCTTGGGAAGTGTTTTATTAGTGCCTACATGTTTGTAAATATTGTGTTCATTTCTGTTTATTGACCTGATGATGGACGCAGAGAGTCCGAAACGTAGTACTGAATAAAAACACTTCCCAAGATGTTTTTCATAACCCTGGTCCTACTGTTCCTATGTATACTGCGTTCTCCATGCAACCAGTCGATATCGCATATATAATATTATATAAATACCTGTATATATACAGTACGAGGGGATATCGTAAAGTTTTAATTACCACCCGGAAGTTATTGAACTATGTCAATGAAATGTTGTCAGTGTAATGACTGGTCCTTATTCGCATGATGGTGCAAAAAATGTCTCCTAAGTTCGTTTACTTTCTTTACAGGTGGCGCTAGATGTCAGTAACCTGCAAGATTGAGAAGATTGAGGCTCACAGCGTGATTAAGGGAAGGCAGACCGGTTTTTCTGGACCCCATTCTCCCTAATGTTTAACCTCACTAGTGTTGAGATTATAAGACGTTCGGCCCATTAGTTTGGCTATTTTAAACACCTTTCGCCCCATTTCGTTGTCAATTTTAAGACCTTTCGTACCATTTAGGTGTTGATTATTTCCTGGCGAGCGATAGCGTGCCTGTAATTTTAAGAGGAACCAGCCTTTGGCCGGGAAATTGTTCTACCGAAAAATGTACAAATTTATCTTGAAGGGGGGTCTAGGGGGTGTTTTTCTAAGTTTGATGGAGGTCTAGGGAGGAAACTAAAAAAAATATGAATAAATTAATTAATAGACCAAACAAACGGTCTGTTTCCCCTTAAGTTCCTGCATTTGAAGGGTTACAGTGCCCGGAAAATCCATGATGAAATGAAGGCTGTCTATGGTGATGATTGCCCGTCATATGACACTGTTGTTGTGAGGTGGAAAAGGAATTTCCACTGACAGATCCCAAGGTTAAGGCCTTGGGTTTGAACAAAACATAAAAACACAAACAAATTTAAATTTCTATGAAAACATTGGTATTATTAAATACGCTCAATGTAATATGTGTGTATGCCTGTGTTTATGCCTGTATGTGTGTATGCCTGTGTGTGTGTGTGTTTATGCCTGTATGTTTATATGCCTGGGTGTGTGTGTGTGTGTATTGCGTGTATGTATATGTGTGTGGGTGTGTGTGGTGTATGTTGGTAGGCACGCTATTCTACAGTTTCACCATCACCACCTCATCAAATATTCCCTTTTTTTTTGTCTATCTAAACATGCAGCAAAGATAGCTTTAAGGGGGGTAACCGTCTTTTTTTAGCTTTCTCTCCTTTTCTCTCTTTCCCTGGCTTGTATCCATTCAGCCCCATCCAGATAAGTGTTTTAAGACGTTTATCCCCATCCAGGTGTCGATTCCTTCCTGGTGAGCGATAGCGAGCCAGCATTGTATGGAGAAATCCGGCTTCACCGGAGACATTTTCCTATCGAAAAATTTACAAATTTAGCTTGCTGTCAAAACAAAAATATATATATATGCTGGCTCGCTACCGTTCGCCAGGAAAATATTGACACCTGGATGGGGTAAGCGTCTTAAAACAGTAGGCTGAATGGGGCCGAATGGCTACAAACCAAAGAGAGAGGGAGAGAAAGAGAAAACAAAAAAAGAGAGGTGGGCTCCCTTAACGCCCTAAGAGCGGGCCCGTAAGTAACTTCTACTACCCGCCGAGCGGGTGGTTTTACCCTAAATTACATTGTTTCCATGCTCTTTTTCATGCATAAACAAGAGCCAGAGCGTAATAAAATTATGTATTCCTGAAAGCGCGTTAATAGAGCTTTCCAATGACACCAGAATCATTCTTCTACGACCGCTGGTTCTCTTGCAACGATCGTGCAACACGAAGGAAAAATAGCTAAAATAAGGTAATTTCCTTACATAATTCCCTGTGTAGCGAGGTAATGGGTGAGGAGGAGTGAGGAGGGGAGGTTAGTCGCGGCGCGGGGGACCGTGCCGAGAGGTCAGAGTGAACCTACGCTCCTCCCACCGCTCGTCTCTCTCTCAGAGCCAATTACAGTATGTGCTCAACATCACATTGGACTTAAGTCGGGCCCCGCTTTTTAGGCAGGTGTTCTCTAGATCGACATAAGTCCGGCCCCGCTAGACAAAGGTTAAAGCCACTCTCTAGAAATATACCACACATTTTTTTCTACTCTTGACATGTAAAGCGCAGAGCAGGAATGACATAAAAACAGAACTGAATTTGCAGTTTGCGAAATGCGATGATCTTTGTCAATACTTGCATGTCTTCTTTTCTTTTTAGATAGTCTGATTTGTTTTTCTTTAAGCATGTTGGATATTTCTGAAAATTTGGTAGTGCATGTGATGTGCAGGGACGATATAAAAATGTTAGCATTATATGGACCAATCTTGAAAAGCATAGTTGGACGGTATATTATACTTTTTAGGCAGTATGTTCATCGTTAATTTTGTTTCTCTATCTCTCTCTCTCTCTCTCTCTCTCTCTCTCTCTCTCTCTCTCTCTCTCTCTCTTTCTCTCCATACACACATACACACACACACACATATATATATATATATATATATATATATATATATATATATATATATATATCTGTGTATGGCTGATCCATAATGACAAGTGGATGAATTAGGTGGAAGGTAAACACAGAAAATTAAAGAGCTTGAATTCTATATTATCTCTTAAGTTTCGGGCTACGCAGAACCCATCTTCACAGAGACTGAATGTTAAGGGGGGTCACCGGCTTTTTTTTATCTTTCTCTCCCTTTTCTCTCTTTCCCTGGCTTGTATCCATTCGGCCCCATTCAGTCAACTGTTTTAAGACGTTTATGCCCATCCAGGTGTCGATTTCTTCTTGGCGAGCGAAAGCGAGCCAGCATTGTATGAAGAAATCCGGCTTCGCCGGACAAATTTTTTTATCGAAAAATTTACAAATTTAACTTGCTGTCAAAACAAAAATATTTATATGCTGGCTCGCTACCGCTCACCAGGAATATATTGACACCTGAATGGGGGTAAACATCTTAAAACAGTAGGCTGAATGGGGCCGAATGGATACAAGCAAAAGAGAGAGGGAGAGAAAGAAGAAAAAAGCGCGAGGTGGTCTCCCTTAAGGAACATATCTGAGACATTAATATCAACGGAAAACTCCTTGCCCTATGCCTGAGCGTCCTGATTGGGTACCTTCAGGGAAATCCTCCCAGCTTGCCCTGCCCTCCCCCCGTCGTGTCATTAAGGGGGGTGACCTGCTTTTGTTCTCTCCTTTTCTCTCTTTCTCTGGCTTGTATCTATTCGGCCCCATTCAACCTACTGTTTTAAGACGTTTACCCCCATCCAGGTGTCAATGTGTTCTTGGCAAGCGGTAGCGAGCCAGCATATATACTGTATATGTTTGTTTGGACAGCAAGCTAAATTTGTACATTTTTCGATAGAAAAATTGTGTCCGGCGAAGCCGGATTTCTCCATACAATGCTGGCTCGCTATCGCTCGCCAGGAAGGAATCGAAACCTGGATGGGGATAAACGTCTTAAAACAGTTGGGTGAATGGGGCCAAATGGATACAAACCAGGGAAAGAGAGAAAAGGAAAGAAAGATAAAAATAGGCGGTGACCCCCCTTACAGCTATATTTGCTGCATGATTGGATAGACAGAAAAACACATCCCTGTGGTTAAGTACATTCTTTACACATATGTGCAGCCTCCAACATTCTTCTAATTTTTTTTATCTAGGCCTTTCTCTATGATTGCAGCTCCTTCCCATTTGGAATCGATCCTGAGTAAATGTAGAGCACGTATTAAATACCTGTATAGACAGGTGGGATGCTTGCCAGCGGCGACCACAAAGACCCTATGCCAAGCACTTGTTCCATGTCATTTTGACTATTCTTTGTCATCCTGGTACTCTGCATCAACTAAATCAGCAAAGCACAAATTTCAGGTCACTCAAAATAAAATGGTTAGGTTCATGCTGAACCTAGGACCCAGATCGCATGTTGGTCAGGAACAACTTCAGTCACTTGGTATGCTCAATGTCTCTGACTGGGCCAAACAAATCAGACTCATAAATGCCTTCAAGATATTTTATGATAGGGCTCCAGAGTATTTAAAGAGTAATTTTGTTAAAGCAAATGAAAGGATTTTGTTTTTGTCTATGTGAATGAGGGAGACAAAAGGCATAACTACCTGCAGCGAGTGCCTACCCCCACATTTGAAAGAGTGACAGGGCCAAAATCAAGGGACGTTCGAGCTAAAATGCCTGGATACACAGAGTTTGAAGGAATGGACACAATACACGGAATAATATGTATAATTTTACAGTTCCGAGAATCTAAGGACAGGGTAAGCTAACATTCTTCTTCACTGCCATCAAAGACTGGAACAACCTACCACAGACAGTCCGTGAAAAGAGAACATTGTATTCCTTCAGACGTAGCTTCAAGGAGCACCTGAACCGGACAGCTACGAGAAGGGAGCACCAAGCTTATGTCTACTACTAAATATGACATAAAAGATAGACAAAAATCAAACTAAAAATGATTACTTATATGTTTTAAAAAGTCCAACTATAGAATGTAAGGTATCCTAGTTTAGCCCTATATAAATACATTCTCTAAATTATTTACTACTCATATTCATTTACATTTTATATTCTCCTCTTTTTCCCCCAGCTAACTTAATCCCACAAGGATCCCAATGGAAATACGCCTAATAACGGCCTTATTGGGCTATCCTTAGTTGGAATTATGCAACGCTGGTACATGTCATATTTGTAACATATTATGTTGTACCAACATTGTAAAATGCCAACTGCATAAATACTATTATTATTATTATTATTATTATTATTATTATTACCTCGTTCTGTTTCTCCTATGTACATTTTTGAGCATCCATTACACGGTATACTGTATATTATACTCTTACCATTGGAAACCCTATCTTGTTTACCTTTGACTATTTATCTATCTATCTTTTGCCCGACGCCGTGATCCCCGAAGGGGTGGCCACGAACGAACCACCCCCATGCACCTCTGTCCCCAGTCAGTCGACGCCCCTCCCCCCAACCAGCACCGCCTTCGTTCATATACTTCCTCACTCCATCCTTCCACCTCTCTTTCGGTCTACCTCTCCCTCTCTGTCCCTCCACCTCGCTCTCGTACACCCTCTTAGTCATTCTCTCACTTTCCATACGTTCCATATGGCCGAACCATCTCAAGTTGTTAATGTTCACACTTTCTAGCACATCTACCTCCACACCACACCACCTTCTTACTTCCTCATTAGTCTGTCTATCCCTCCATTTAACTCCGCACGCACTTCTTAAGTAATTCATTTCCACTGCTCTCACTCTCGGTCTGAGTCTCTCAACCAACGTCCATGCTTTGCTCCCGTAAGTCAGTGTCGGGATTACCACACTATCATGCAAGGACTTCTTCACTTCCATGCTGACCACCCTATTTCTTGTTACTGCTTTCAGCGTTCCTACAACCCTCTTCCCCTGTTGTACCCTCTCCCGCACTTCTTCATCCATAGTCCCATCTTTACTCAACACACTGCCCAGATACTTAAAAGAGTTGACGATCTCCATAGCCTGACCGTTCAGCTTCACCTCACACTCTGTGACTTCACCCCTTTGACTACTTCCCTTTTTTAACTCCTGACGAAGCAGCAATCCTCAGGCCTGCTTTCTATAAATATTTATTCAGGAATGAGGTTTTGGCTGAATTAGGGACAGAGATATTTTTTTTGTATTCATTGTATTTATTATAACGTCTCATAACTCAAAAAGGACTAGAGTAATCGAGTTAATATTTCTACCACATATGAAGACTTGGCTCGGGAATAGGTGTGGAACTTGACAGATAATTTGCTCTAGCCCTTTTTTGAGTTACAGAGGTTAGAGGTTACGATTTCTGCCCAACCTAGAATGAACGGACTATAGTATTTGGGATAGGAAATATAATTAATATGATGTTCCTATTCCATGCACTAACTATGATGTTATTTATTAGTGGTTCCCAAACACTTAAGGGACCCCACCTCGCTTGTTTTCTCTTTCTCTCCCTCTCGCTTTGGCTTGTATTCATTCGGCCCCATTCAGCCTACTGTTTTAAGACGTTTACCCCCATCCAGGTGCCAATATTTTCCTGGCGAGCGATAGCGAGTCAGCATATATATATATATATATATATTTGTTTTGACAGCAAGCTAAATTTGTAAAAATTTTGATAAAAAAGTATCTCCGGCGAAGCCGGATTTCTCCATACAATGCTGGCTCCCTATCGCTCGCCAGGAAGAATTCGACACCTGAATGGGGAGTAACGTCTTAAAATAGTGGCTGAATTTGGCCGAATGGATACAAGCCAGGGAAAGAGAAAAAAGGAGAGAAAGATAAAAATAAAAAAATCGCTGGTGACCCCTTTTAATAGATCTGATGTAAGGCGCCCTTCTTAATTAAGGGGGGATGGTCGGTTTTCCTGGCCCCCCTTCTCCCTCATGTTTAGCCTCATTAGTTTTCATTTATTTAGAAGTTCAACTAATTAGTTTGCCGATTTTAAGACCTTTCACCTCATTTTTTCGTCAATATTAGGACCTTTCGTGCTATTTAGCTGTCATTTGTAATTGGCGAGCGATAACGAGCCTGTAATTGTAGGAGGAACCGGCCTTCAGCCAGGACATTTTTCTACCGAAAAAAAATACAAATTGGTCTCGAGGGGGTTCTAAGGGATGTTATTTTAAGCTTGATGGAGGTCTGGGGAGGAAACTATATAATAAAAAGATAAATAAAATAAAAAAATATATAGCCCATCTCCCCTTAATTATTAAGCAAACAAATAATTTTGCTTTTTGAGGTGCGTTATTTA
This sequence comes from Lithodes maja, assembly GCA_037953745.1. Lineage (NCBI taxonomy): Eukaryota > Metazoa > Arthropoda > Malacostraca > Decapoda > Lithodidae > Lithodes > Lithodes maja. The sequence continues at coordinate 219,084 of JBAKBP010000904.1, forward strand.
CGTTCGTTAAGTTTGTCATATATTTTGAACAGTTCACAGGTGAATATCTATCTATCTATCTATCTGTCTATCTATCTATCTATTCATATATCTATCTATCTATCTTTCAGAGCTCTGGAAGATTATGAACGGAGTGAGACAGGGTGGAAGTTTATCTCCTTTACTTTTTAATGTATATATTGATCTATTAGTCGAAACCGTATCAAAGTGAAAACTGGATGTACTCCTGGCAATAGGATGAGTAACATTATTGCCTATGCTGACGACATAGTAGTGTTAGCACCAACAGCGACAGGGTTACAAAAGTTGCTAAACATTGTGGAACATGAAACGAAAACTTTAGATATTCAAGTGAATGCCAAGATAATCAGTGTGTATGTTTTTTAGGGATACTAATAATATGAATGGTCTGCCAAGAATGAAGCTTAATGATGAAGTAATGATCAATGTACATGAACATAAGTACTTAGGATTTATTATTGATGATAAACTAAATAATGATAAGGATGTAATAAGGACAAGAAATAAGTTTTATAATGAATTCAATTGTATTTTACGTAAATTCCCTAATGTTAATATTAATGTTTTTCTTCAACTATTTAATAGTTATTGCTTAAGTTTTTATGGTACAGAATTATAGTTTTCCAATACGCGGTGTGGTGTTCCTCTGAAACAATTTCCGGTTGGATACCACGAAGCCATTAAGAAGACTTTAAAACTTAAATACTGGGAGAGCAACCACAAAGCATGTGATCTAGCAGGGTTAATGACAAGTGGAGAGTGAGCAGTGCGAGTTCTTTGACCTGAATGTTGGTTTGAAACAGGGGTGTGTGATGTCCCCGTGGTTGTTTACTGTATATATGGATGGAGTCATGAAAGAAATACTATCAAGAGCAGTGGATGTTGGTGTATCGCTGAAAAGGGAGGGAATTGAGTGGAAGCTATCTATACTGCTATTTGTGGATGATACAGTTCTGATGAGTGATAATGAATGGGAGTTGCAGGGTCTGGTAAATGAGTTTGGAACAGTGTGCGAAAAACGGAATTTGAAGGTAAATGCGGGGAAGAGCAAAGTTATGGTCTTCGAAAGGGGTGAAGTCACAGAGTGTGAGGTGAAGCTGAACGGTCAGGCTATGGAGATCGTCAACTATTTTAAGTATCTGGGCAGTGTGTTGAGTAAATATGGGACTATGGATGAAGAAGTGCGGGAGAGGGTACAACAGGGGAAGAGGGATGTAGGAACGCTGGAGGCAGTAACAAGAAATAGGGTGGTCAGTATGGAAGTGAAGAAGTCCTTGCATGACAGTGTGGTAATCCCGACACTGACTTACGGAAGCGAAGCATGGACGTTGGTTGAGAGACTCAGACAAAGAGTGAGAGCAGTGGAAATTAATTACTTTAGAAGTGCGTGCGGAGTTACATGGAGGGATAGACAGACTAATGAGGAAGTAAGAAGGAGGTGTGGTGTGGAGGTAGATGTGCTGGAAAGTGTGAAAAGGAACAACTTGAGATGGTTCGGCCATATGGAACGTATGGAAAGCGAGAGAATGACTAAGAGGGTGTACGAGAGCGAGGTGGAGGGACAGAGAGGGAGAGGTAGACCGAAAGAGAGGTGGAAGGATGGAGTGAGGAAATATATGAACGAAGGCAGTGCTGGTTGGGGGGAGGGGCGTCGACTGACTGGGGACAGAGGTGCATGGGGGCGGTTCGTTCGTGGTCACCCCTTCGGGGATCACGGCGTCGGGCAATAGATAGATAGATAGATAGAATGACATTCACTCATCTAATTAATTGGCAATACGGTTTGCTCACAGATGTATGATGAAGCCTTGTATCTTTTGTGACGCACCCAGTGCGTGGCAACGCAACCTGATTGTACTCCTTGGTACTCCACTGTACCGCCCGTACCACTGTACCGTGCTGGCTGCCTATATTGAGTGTGACAACGTATAACTATGTTCTTTGTATCTCTGCAAAGGTCTCGTCATGTGCTAACCAGTGGTGGGTTTTGTTTTAAGCCATGTCGAGACCTTCCATTTAATATGTAGTATCAATAGAGAAGTTGATTGATAAGACAATGGGAGTTCAGAGAGAGAGAGTGTGTTAGGCTTCAGAGCGAGAGGGTAGCAATGCGCCACGCTGCCGGGGGGGTGGTTGCCAGACGTATGGACTGGTTGGCAGCCTTGCGCTTATAGCTAGGCGCGACAGGGTTGGTAGTCCATTGCCGCCTGCCTATGCTGCCTGGGCTGCCCATGTTGTCGTACTGCACATTGCCTGGAGGCTCGCTGTGTGTTCCATGATCAGGTTGCCTAGAACCTTTGAGATTCTAACATCCCTTGCCCTCTCTCCCAACTTCTCACGGTTGCACTCTTTCTCTCTGACGACATTACTCTCATTTCATTCTTCTCTCTATTTAAATGCATAACCTTCCCTTGAAGTCCTAAAGGAGTTTCAGCACTCACCTCTCGTATTACTCTTAGGACAAGCATATATTTACATGTATTAGATTTAAGGGGTTAATGTGAACAGCGATCTTCTTGATGAGGATAGTTGGTGAACGTTCTACATGTTCACGAGTTATATGCCCAGCTCATCATCCAATTTGTGACTAGACTAGTGCCATGTGTAAGAGCCCGACCATGCCCAGGAGTTGTCTGTAGAGGGGCGAGGACTTAGTCTTGATTTGCCTACCGAGCCAGGAGCAAGTGTAGTACCAGAGACTACAGCTCGCTCGTAGTGCCGGTATAGTAGAGTAACGTAATTTATCTGTCCTTGTGTTCTCTGCAGTCTTTTCCTGGGTTCTCGCTTTCGGTGCTGGGACTCGTTGTTCCTGTGACTTGGCCTGCTAGCTAGAACACATGGGGATGATGAGTGGGTTATATCTTTATTTTACTATGCATTGCAGCTCTCTTTAAGTATATGTATGTAACACTTTACAATACACATTACTCACACACAAGACAACACTATTAATACTTTCATGTATCAATTAACTGCACTGTCGTTTTGCTGCTGTGTCCGGAGTTCTGTTGCGTAGGGCGCATACGGACTCAGAGGGGAGACAGAGTGAGAGAAGCGAAGTAGCCTATGCGGTAGTAGGCTACCGGCGCAGTACTGTTGCCTGCAACCTTTTAGTTATTCCAAGTATAGATTCATTCTTATAATAAGTGACTACTATTTATGTTCCTTCCATGTGTATTATTAGGTATCTACTGGATCATGAACATCTTGTATGCTACATGCTAGTGCATGTTAGTAGGGGACAGTTATTCTAGTGCACGCGCTTTCAAGTAGGCGTGTACATTTGTCATTTAGCATTTCACTGTCATACCTTTAGCCTGCTTCTATTCTACATTATTAGAGGCTTAATATTAACGTAGTTTCTTGAGTATTGCATTTCTTTAGTAATAACGTAACCTATAAATGTCTGAGGGAGTTTAGCCTCATAGCCTACCCCTGTTGTACACTTTCGCCGAGTTAAGGTACCTCGTTACCATAGACGATAACTCTGTAGGGCGTTGGTGCTTTTGTTGTCTGGAGCATATAGTATTTGGGACTGGAATCGAGCGTGTCGTTGTCACATAAGCCATTTCTGTCCTACGATCAAGAATCCCGAATATGTATTGCCGATCCAGCCGTAACAAAATGGCGACCTTGCACAAGATTCAGTAGTATCCTATCACATGTTTTTTGGAGAACTATTCTATGCTACCTAGTAGAGCTGGCTAGAATTTTCTTGCATATTGGAGGAATTTTTATTGTGTCATTATTGTATTGGTGGACTTGCAGATTGTTTCGTTGGGGGTGTCTAGAGTAGAGTCATTCAAGCATCTTTAACATTTTGTGAGTCGAGACTGCAATTAGTAATAAGCACTTTTTTTTTTTTATGAACAGCAATTGTATAACCAGCACTATGTCTAATGACTCATCATTTACGGGGGAGGATAACACGGTACAGCCTAGTGACCAGCAAGTACAACAGATATTTAGGGAGGGGAGTGTTATAAGTGGAGAGAGGGATGCCCGGGCATTTTTGCAGACACCTTTGACCGAACAGCGCCTGCAGGCTATTGATTGTTACGGTCTTCGCTGTTTAGCCACGGTTTTGGGGTGGGACTGTCCTGACAGTTGGCCCAAGAAGAATTTGGTGGCATGTTTGTTGGGTGATGGCGATGGGGCGGTGGGTGGAGTGGGGTCTTGGGGGGTTTCCTCCAAGCCTCCATTCCACTCTACCCCTGAGCTGGGCCCTCAGCCAGCGAGTCTTAGCACGATGCAGCAGGAGGGTTCTCAATGGCAAGCTGGCTTACCCGTAAACACGTCTCGGTGTGGATCCCCCATTTTGTGCTCTCCCCCCCCAGGCCTGTCTCCTGAGATGTTATTTCAGCTAGAACTAGCTAAGCTTAAGTTGCAAGAGAGTCAACAGGCTAGTATAGAACGCATAGAGGTTGCTAGAATCCAAGCCAATCAGGATGCAACCAGGTACCAGGCTGAAATGGATGTCGAGAAGTCTAGAGTAGAGACCACGGGGCGTCATCTCGGTGGTGGGCACTGGGTTACAGACTCACTTTCGCATTTAATTAAGTTAGTACCCGCATTTGATGAGACAGCAGTGACTGAGTTTTTTGCTCGTTTCGAAAAGAAGTGTCGTGAGTATGACTGGCCGGAGGTTAAATGGGCAGCATTAGTTTCATCACGTCTAGTGGGTAAGGGGTTGAAAGCCTACGATGCACTGTCACTGGACGAGAGTGTCGTGTATGGACTGGTGAAGGAGGCTGTGCTCCGGGCCTACGAACTGCAACCCGAAACTTATAGATTGAAGTTCCGTGGCGTGAATAAGAAGAGCGACGTCAGTTTTATGGAGCACGCACGGGACTTAACAGATGCAGGTAATAACTGGTTTCGGTCCGAGCACGCAGAGTCGGCTGAGGAAATTAAGCAACTTTTCTATCTGGAACAGTTTTACAAATGTACTGGAACCGATCTAACGCTGAACATTAAGGAAAAATGTCCCAAGACAGTAGAGGAGGCTGCCAAGATGGCAGACCTCAGATTATCATTGATTCGTGGTTGCGGTGCCGCTCAGAGGGCTGAGTCAGGGCAGAAGGGGCGCTATACCCCACCCACCAGAGTTTTCGATAATAACAAATCCTATGACACACATAACCACACTAAAAGCATTGCACCTAATAACACCTACAAACACAAGCCTCTCCCGTTTACTAAAGGTCAGGCCCCTTCTTCGCCCGCACAAGGGAAGAAGCCCATTGGGGATGTGAAATGTTACAAATGTCAGAAGCTAGGCCATTATTCACGTGAGTGCCCTAGTAACACTCCCGCTAAGCCGGTGTCATTGGTTCACAGTATCGGTGTGTCTCTGAAGGCTGCAGCAACTGCCCGGGGTAGGTTGTCAGCAGCTGAGGCACACGCGGTAAAGAAGCGTACGGAAGGCTCGACACCTGTCCGGGACACTTTCTGTAACCATCGGGGACACAGGTTTGTGAGCTGGGGGAGTGAACTACGGAGGGTTGACTTGCTGAGGGATACGGGGGCTTCGCAAACTTTGTTGAGGAACTTCACAGGGAAACCGATAAAGGTGGCCAGAGTTGTTGTGGTGCAGGGTATAAATGCTACGAGGTCATACCCACTTGTGAGGTTGGAGTTGAGAGTGGGAGAGGTGTGCAGGGAGCTGGATGTAGGGATCGTTGAGTGTTTGCCAGTTGAGGGCGTCGACCTTCTTCTCGGCAACGACTTTGCGGTGCCCACTTCCGGGACTCCACCCTTAGTCGTTGCCGAGAGGGCGGCCGACGTGGATGGTGAGAATCGGGAATGGGTTGGGAGGTGCCAACAGGATGAGATGGCCTGTGTGGTAACCCGATCTCGCTCTGCGGCTCCTGCACAGCCTAGCACTCAACCTCGGGGACAGTGGAGGAAGGATCAGGAGAAGGTTGCTAAGGGCAGGAAAAGGGACATTGATTCTGCTGCACTTCTCGGTGATTCGGTACTTGGACCTATAATAAACACGGGAGTTGACTCTGGCCCAGATATGGTGTGTAACAAGGCAGAGTTGGGTAAGACTTCGCGTGAGGCAAGAGCTGTAGCGAGAGCCACTAAGGCAGTAGAGCCTACTAGCCGGGGTAATGTCTTATTACAAAACCATCTTGATGCATTGACGCCCAGGGACATTAGTGAGCAGCAGCTGCAAGACGCTAGCCTAGCTCGTTATAGCAATGGTGCCATAGAGTTGGAGGAAGATGGGGATGCGAAGCCGGGAGATTTCTTTAGGCTCAACAGGATATTGTACCGCAGATTTCTAGACCCCCAATCGAAGTGGGAGGGCGGTGCGAGGGTAGTAGACCAGGTGGTTGTTCCAAATAAGTATAGAGAGTCCTTATTGTGTCTGGCGCATGATGTGCCGGTGGCGGGTCATTTGGGGGTAACAAAAACATTGGCGGCATTGGGCAGGTTTTTCTGGTGGCCTGGGGTCAAGGCTGATGTCTGTGCATGGGTGGCTGGGTGTGCGACCTGCCAGACAACGGGGAAGCCTAACCAGACCATCCCGAAGGCACCTTTGTTTCCCATACCTGTCACCGGGCCTCCGTTCAGCAAAGTTGTAGTAGATTTGGTTGGCCCTTTCCCGCCTACTAGTAGTGGCAATAAATTCCTGTTGACAATCATGGATGTGGCTACGAGATACCCGGACGCATACCCCATGAGAAACGGCTCGGCAAAGGCAGTTGTTAAAAACTTATTATTGTTCTGTTCCCGTTATGGATTTCCACGTGAGGTGCAGTCAGACCAGGGGAGCAATTTTACATCCAAATTGTTCAAGCAAACCCTTCAGTTGCATGGTATATGTTCTGTAGTGTCGTCAGCCTACCATCCCGAGAGTCAGGGAGTCTTGGAGCGGTGGCACTCGACCCTGAAGAGTATGCTACGCTGTTACTGTGCAGAACATGACACTGATTGGGATTTGGGTCTGCCGTATGTTCTGTTCGCTGCACGTGAAGTCCCAGGAGAGAGCCTGGGGTTCAGTCCAAATCAACTAGTCTTTGGCCATAATGTGAGAGGACCTTTAAGTATGGTGAAAGAGATCTGGGAGGGCGAAGAGAAGCCGGGGTCTGTACTTAAATATATCCTTGAGAGCCGGGAGAGACTTATAGGTTGCATGGCAGCGGCAGGTAATAACTTGGTTAATGCACAGGCGGTCATGAAGCACCAGTATGACGCCAAGGTGAAGCTTCGGGAGTTTTCGGTGGGTCAGGAGGTAATGTTGCTTTTACCTTTGCCTGGACACCCCCTTTCTGCCAAGTTCATTGGGCCGTATGTGGTGGCTAAGAAACTGTCCGACCTTGATTATCTCGTTGCAACACCTGACCGTAGGAAAAAACATCAGTTATGTCATGTTAACCTCATGAAAGAGTATGTGAGACGCCCCTCAGAGCCTCTCACTGTCCCTGTGCTGGCCTGCAGCGGCCAGGGTGGAGAAGGAGGTGGGGACAGTCATGCTGCTGAGGAGGATAGCTGGGACTGTGTCATTTCCGCGGAACAGTGGGCGGGGAATACTGAACAAGAGGCTAGGCAAGCTGTAAGTCACCTGCCTGAGCACCAGGGTGCTGCTGTCCTAGGCCTGTTCAGGTCATACCCCTCTGTTTTCGCCGAACACCCAGGTCTCACTACTCAGGTAACGCACGACGTGGACGTCGGTGATAATGTGCCCTTCAAGTCAGTGCCCTACCGTGTGCCCCCGGTAAAGTTGCCAGCTTTACGGGAGGAGTTAAAGTACATGGTTGAGAGAGGGATGATCACTGAAGGTTATGTGAAGTGGACATCACCCGTCACGTTGCAGCCAAAACCTGACGGCAAGGTGCGGTTCTGCATAGATTTTCGTAGGCTAAATGGCTTGACCACTACCAACCCTTACCCTTTGCCTCGAGTTGACGACAGCGTGGACAAGATAGGGAATGCAAAGTACCTTACTAAAATTGATCTTGTAAAAGGCTACTGGCAAGTACCCCTGTCGGACCGAGCTAAGCAAGTTTGTGGTTTTGTGGTAGATGGCAAGACCTACCAATGTAACGTAATGCCTTATGGGCTTAAGAACGCACCTGCCACGTTTCAGAACCTGATGAACGATATTTGTGACGAAATCCCTAACTGCACGGTCTACCTTGATGACGTGATAGTGTATGATGACGATTTTGAAAATCACCTAAGGCACTTAGAGACCCTGTTTGGGAAGTTGCACGATGCTGGGCTGGTGGTGAACCTGAGGAAGTGCGAGTTTGTAAAGGCTACTGTGCAGTATCTTGGCTTCGTGGTCGGGTTAGGCCAGGTGTGCCCCCCCCTGAGCAAGATACAGGCTATCAATATGTTTCCCAGGCCCACCACTAAGCGCCAGGTCATGCGGTTCCTAGGTATGATAGGCTATTATAGGCGCTTCATCCGGGGATACTCTACTGTCTTAGCACCGTTAACTGATCTACTGTCGAAGTCAGTGAAGTTCTGTTGGGCTGCGGAGTGTCAGAGGGCTTTCGACCTAGTCAAGCACCTGCTGTGTACACATCCGATTTTGAGAGCCCCAGACTTTTCCAGGAGTTTTCAGCTGGCGACTGATGCCAGCGGTGTGGGTGCCGGGGCAGTGTTACTGCAGACTGATTCCGAGGGCTTGGAACACCCAGTGAGCTTCTTTTCTCGCAAGTTTAATTCGGCACAAAGGAATTACTCGACTATAGAGAAGGAGCTTCTTGCTATCGTTTTGTCGCTCAAACATTTCGAAGTTTATGTTCCAGCCTACGGCCCGGTAGTGACGATTTATACGGACCATCATCCCTTGAAATTCCTAAATCAGTTTCACAATCGGAATATGCGGTTGACCAGGTGGTCCCTAATGCTCCAAGAGTATAATCTCAACATTCAGCATATTGCCGGGAGTGAGAACGTGATAGCAGATTGTCTATCAAGGGTTGATGATCCAGGATAGTCGTGCACGGTGTGTGGGTTGAGCAGGAGTAAAATTAGGCTATCATAACGCCGTCCAAAAAGATTATAAAACAATAAAATAAACGAGAATTTTTTTTTTTAGTTTTGTAAGTCTTTATTGTTGTAGCATGATGCATGAGATATTGTGTTTTATGTATAATTCACACTTCAGTTGTTGTGCACCTTTTGCAATTAGTGGCAGCTAAGGGTAGCAGGTCGGTTGGTTGCCTGTCAGATTTTGATAATGCTTCTAAGGTCGATTATCTAAAATCTTGGGGGGGCTGTGACGCACCCAGTGCGTGGCAACGCAACCTGATTGTACTCCTTGGTACTCCACTGTACCGCCCGTACCACTGTACCGTGCTGGCTGCCTATATTGAGTGTGACAACGTATAACTATGTTCTTTGTATCTCTGCAAAGGTCTCGTCATGTGCTAACCAGTGGTGGGTTTTGTTTTAAGCCATGTCGAGACCTTCCATTTAATATGTAGTATCAATAGAGAAGTTGATAGATAAGACAATGGGAATTCAGAGAGAGAGAGTGTGTTAGGCTTCAGAGCGAGAGGGTAGCAATGCGCCACGCTGCCGGGGGGGTGGTTGCCAGACGTATGGACTGGTTGGCAGCCTTGCGCTTATAGCTAGGCGCGACAGGGTTGGTAGTCCATTGCCGCCTGCCTATGCTGCCTGGGCTGCCCATGTTGTCGTACTGCACATTGCCTGGAGGCTCGCTGTGTGTTCCATGATCAGGTTGCCTAGAACCTTTGAGATTCTAACATCCCTTGCCCTCTCTCCCAACTTCTCACGGTTGCACTCTTTCTCTCTGACGACATTACTCTCATTTCATTCTTCTCTCTATTTAAATGCATAACCTTCCCTTGAGGTCCTAAAGGAGTTTCAGCACTCACCTCTCGTATTACTCTTAGGACAAGCATATATTTACATGTATTAGATTTTAGGGGTTAATGTGAACAGCGATCTTCTTGATGAGGATAGTTGGTGAACGTTCTACATGTTCACGAGTTATATGCCCAGCTCATCATCCAATTTGTGACTAGACTAGTGCCATGTGTAAGAGCCCGACCATGCCCAGGAGTTGTCTGTAGAGGGGCGAGGACTTAGCCTTGATTTGCCTACCGAGCCAGGAGCGAGTGTAGTACCAGAGACTACAGCTCGCTCGTAGTGCCGGTATAGTAGAGTAACGTAATTTATCTGTCCTTGTGTTCTCTGCAGTCTTTTCCTGGGTTCTCGCTTTCGGTGCTGGGACTCGTTGTTCCTGTGACTTGGCCTGCTAGCTAGAACACATGGGGATGATGAGTGGGTTATATCTTTATTTTACTATGCATTGCAGCTCTCTTTAAGTATATGTATGTAACACTTTACAATACACATTACTCACACACAAGACAACACTATTAATACTTTCATGTATCAATTAACTGCACTGTCGTTTTGCTGCTGTGTCCAGAGTTCTCTTGCGTAGGGCGCATACGGACTCAGAGGGGAGACAGAGTGAGAGAAGCGAAGTAGCCTATGCGGTAGTAGGCTACCGGCGCAGTACTGTTGCCTGCAACCTTTTAGTTATTCCAAGTATAGATTCATTCTAATAATAAGTGACTACTATTTATGTTCCTTCCATGTGTATTATTAGGTATCTACTGGATCATGAACATCTTGTATGCTACATGCTAGTGCATGTTAGTAGGGGACAGTTATTCTAGTGCACGCGCTTTCAAGTAGGCGTGTACATTTGTCATTTAGCATTTCACTGTCATACCTTTAGCCTGCTTCTATTCTACATTATTAGAGGCTTAATATTGACGTAGTTTCTTGAGTATTGCATTTCTTTAGTAATAACGTAACCTATAAATGTCTGAGGGAGTTTAGCCTCATAGCCTACCCCTGTTGTACACTTTCGCCGAGTTAAGGTACCTCGTTACCATAGACGATAACTCTGTAGGGCGTTGGTGCTTTTGTTGTCTGGAGCATATAGTATTTGGGACTGGAATCGAGCGTGTCGTTGTCACATAAGCCATTTCTGTCCTACGATCAAGAATCCCGAATATGTATTGCCGATCCAGCCGTAACACTTTTTAAGAAAATGTTTACTTAACAATGATGATAGCTTATATTTGATGAAGGAAGTAAAGAATATTTTATTGAATATTTATAATATCGAATGTTTAATGGAAAATTACATTGACGCAGTAAAATCTAGAATTAATTTTATTCAAAGCCGTGAACCAACTATGAGATAAATGTGCTTCACAATTCTCTTACTATGTACAAAGTTTTATGTAACTTCTACGAAATAAAATATTGAGTCTGAGTCTGAGTCTATCTATCTATCTCTACCCATCTATCTATCTATCAATCAATTAGTCAATCAATCAATCTATCTATCTATCTATCTATCAATCAATATATCTTTCTATCTATTTGTCTATCAATCTATCTATCAATCTATCTATCTATCAATCAATCAATCAATCAACATATCTATCTATCTATTTATCTATCTATCTATCTGTATATCTATCTATCAATCAATTAATCAATCAATATATCTATATATATATCTATCTATTTATCTATCTATCTATATATCTATCTATCTCCATCTATCTATCTATTTATCTATCTATCTAACCATCTGTTCCTATACCACCCTATGGTAAACAAGGGGGTCGTCAGTCTATCTCACTCGGTAATCATATCTTCTGTGGCAACAACGATCCAAATCTGCTGATATTTCACTCCGTTCAGGTCAACACGTGGTAGGTATTGCAAGAGAATAATTGCAAGAGAATATCCCTGAAAAAAAGAAAAGAAAACAAAAATATATATATATATATATATACCCGGTATATATATACAGTATATAACAAAATAAATGAATCCCATCAAATGCAGTATATGAAAAAACCACCTGAGTGTATGATTTTTTTTGTTTTATCATTATCAACTCTATGCCCCCCCCCCCCCCCCCCCCCGTATAGTGGGTACCACCAGAGAAAAAATTGGCGTTGTCGATGTCGATGTTGTCGTCCGTCTGTCCCGGAACTCCTCGGATTTTCACCAAGTTTCACACGAACATTTGTTGGGTGAATGCGAACGTCAGTCAAATTTATTTTTTTTATTTGTGCAATAGTTATGGTTTTAGATCCAAAATATGGTTTTACCCCCATCCAGCCGCCCCTCCCCCAGCAGTGATGGGGAACGCTTTCGATCTGGGGATGAAAACAACTCGACCCATATTTGTCGGGTTAAGTTAGGTTACCGCCTTACGAGCGGGCCCGTAAGGAATTTCTACTACTCCCGCCAAGCAGGGGGGTTTTTACCCTAAATTACCTTGTTTCCGTGCTCTTTTTCATGCATAAACAAGAGCGAGAGCGTAATACAATTATGTATCCCTGAAAGGGCGTTAATTGAGCTTTCCAATGACACCAGAACCATCATCCTACGACCACGCGTTCTCTTTGCACACCCGATCGTGCAGCACGAGTGAAAAATCCCTAAAATACGGTAATTTCTGTACATAATATCCTGTGTAGTGAGGGAGGGAGGGTGGATGTGTGTGGAGTAGACCTCAGTAGGTGCGCCGGTCCCGTGCCGAGCAGTCAGAGGCCCGACCTACGCTCCTCCCACCGCTCGGCTTCTCTCTCAGAGCACATTACGTGCTCAAAATTGCATGCGACTATAGCCGGGCCCCGCTCTTTAGGTTGGGGTTCTCTTGTCCGACTATAGCTGGGTGCCGCCAAAGAGGGGTTAAGTTAGTTTAGTTGACATTAGAAGTGATGGTGGTAATAGTGGGGATGATGGTAATAGTAGTGATGATGGTGATAATAGTAGTGATGATGGTTGTAGTTGTAGTGATGAAATCACTGTGTCTGTGTCTGTATGCTTGTGTGTGTGTGTGTGTGTGTGTATGTTGTTGTTGTTGTTGTTCCCTAAGCTGCCTGGCCGAACAGCCCCGAGTCCCTGAGAAAGGCCATGGCCACGATCGGGCTTTCCCACAGAGGTCTCATTGAGTGTAGATTGTGTTGTTGGCGTAAGTGGTTGTGTGAAATACAGTCTTCTATGATGTGTTTGATGGTATGGGATGCTGTGTTTACATCCCGGGCAGGTGTCGACGACGGAGTCATCCAGTCTCTTCTGATAGCTCAGAAGAGCTGGATGGTGTTTGCATCTCAGCCTGGCCAGGTGGACTCTGTCCTCGCGAGGAAGGGAGGATTCGGAAGGATGGATTTCGGGAGGTCGTGCTTGCAGCTGCGTGTTGTCTATGAGTGAGTGGATGGATCGGCGAGAGATATGAGTATGGATGTGCTTCTGCAAGTTGGTTTGGGGCAGGCAGGGAGGGAGAGAGGACAGTATTTGTGTGTGATACCGTGTGCTGGGTGTTGTTTTGATATTTCTTGATGTCTGTGGGTGTGTTGCCATGTAGTGTAGTGGGTGGTTTTGGTTCGTGGAGGCTGCTGCCAGGAATTGAGTGTCCTTCATGTCTAGATGGTCTTTGACTTTGAGGATTTTGGTTTTTTGATGTAGGTGATCTGTGGGTGTAGTAGCTGTGCAGCCTGTAATGATTTTTAGGGCTTTGTTTTGAATAGTCTGTAAGGTCTTATGATGTGTTTCAGCTAGGTTAGAAGCCCAGGCTGGGCTTGCATATTCCATCACTGATCTTATATATTGTTTATAAACTGTGGTGGTGGTTTCTTTGTTGTGTCCAAATTTTGTGAGCAAGTGACCTGAGGGCGTTAAGTCTGGGTGTCAGTTTTTTTTCTCGTGTTTGTGGTGTGCTGTTTGAATGTCATATGAGTATCATATGTTACTCCTAGGATTTTGGGTGAGTGTGTATGTGTTAGGGGTGTGTTGTTTATGATGAGTTGAGGGATGTATTCGTGTTCTCCTGTCCAGCTTGTGAGCAGGGTTGTGGTGGATTAAGTCTGTTTGTAGTACACCAGCCATGTAGTGTGTTGAGATAGGGTTGGAGGAGATCTGTTGCTGTGTTTGGGTCATGGTGTGTGCATGTGAGTGTTATGTCTGCATAGGAGGCTAAATTTATTTGGGGTGTATTGGGTATAGTTATGTCGTGCATGTACAGATTGAAGAGTGCGGGCGATAGGACAGATCCCCGTGGGACTCCGTTTTTTTTTTTTTTTTTTTTTTTTTTTTTTTCTATATTCCAACTTACTTCCTCTCGGGCATAGGCTGAGAGCCTTAACATTCACCGCTTTACAATGAACAGTGAAGCCCGTGAGGTCTTGTTCCAGTCTAGGGAGTGAGACATGTGAAGCACGTAGAGTACAACGAGCACCTGCCATCTTGCCTTCACATGAGGCACGGTGCTCACTCATGGCCCGAAACGACCCCATCTCTGAAGCCATCTCGTTCCCGTGCTTCACTGTCTCACCCTCTACACTCGGAAATCTCACACTTACACACACACAACGCCACCTGTTGAGCAGATAACTCACCAGGCATTGCACCCCTATAGCATATTTTGAATATGGGAATATTCATACAGTGCTATTTAATCAGGGAACAATGAGGGTATTTTATTGACGTTTCGGTGGGCTTTGTGGTAATGCACTGATACTAGGTACAGCACAAATTCCATCCCAATAATATCTTCCCATTGATACATCGGGATTTGAACCCGGGACCTTTGGATTACCAGGCCAGTGGCAAGACCACTCCACCACACCTTCCCTTGGAAAGTTTGGAAAACTTTTTGGTTTGGAAAGTTTCTGATGATAGATGACTGACCGGCAAAAGATACGTGTGCACATCTGCCTGCTAGGAAGTTGGCCAGCCACCTTTTTGTGTTGTTGTACATGTTTGTGTTGTAGATTTTGTTTGTTAGGTTGTGGCGGGTGTTGTGTGTTGGTGATTGTGAGAGTATTTGTCATAGTAGTAGTGATGATGATCATAATAATGGTGATGATGAAAATAGTTGTGATGATGGTGCAATTATAGTGAGGTTGGCAGTAGAAGATGATGATAATGATAGTATGATTGATGATGGTAAGAGTAGTAGTGATGACTATAATAGTAGTAGTGCTGATGATAGTAATGGTGATAGTGACTAGTAGTGATGATGATAACCCATCGCAGAGTTGGGTATGCCGTTTTGATTATGGGCAAAACGGCACGTATACTTTATTATCAACTCTGCGTAAGCAAAGTGGTATCGCCCCCCATATAGTGGTACATGCCGGCCGAAATGTCTGTCTGTCTGTCCGATAACTCCTAGACTGTTCGACGGATTTTCACCAAACTTCACACGAACATTCGGTGCGTGAATGCGACGGTAATTAAAAAAATATGTTTTGAATTTGTGCAATAGTTATGATTTTAGGTCCAAAATATGGTTCCCCCCTCCCCCTCTCCCCCTCAGGACCCCCAGCCCTGTTCCTATTCCCAAGCAATGATGATGGCGTTCTGTTTGTGTGTACACACTCACACAGAACGACATCGTTCAGGGGGCGAGAAAAAAACTCGCCCGCATTTGTTAGGTTAAGATAGTATATGGTCTGTTCAGTCGAGAAATATCTGTATATCTATATCTTTATATGATGGTGAAAGTTGTAGTGATGATGACAGTAGTAGTGATGATGAGAGTAGTAGTGATGATGGTGAGAGTAGTAGTAGTGATGATAGTAATGGTGATAGTGACTAGTAGTGATGATGGTGACCCATCGCAGACTTGGGTATGACGTTTTGATTTTGGGCAAAATGGCACGTCTACTTTATTATCAACTTTGCGTAAGCAGAGTGGTATTGCCCCCCGTATAGTGGTACATGTCGGCCAAAATGTCTGTCTGTCTGTCTGTATGATAACTCCTCCTTGACCGTTCGACGAATTTTCACCAAACTTCACACGAACATTCGGTGCGTCAATGCGACGGTAATTAAAAACAAATTGTTTTTTAATTTTTGCAATAGTTACAATTTTAGGTCAAACAAATTGTTTTGACCCCCCCCCCCCCCCCTGCACCTCCGGATAGTAATGGTGATAGTGATTAGTAGTGAAGATGGTGACCCATCGCAGAGTTGGGTATGCCGTTCTGATTTTTGGCAAAACGGCATGTCTAGTTTATCATTATTATATATTTTTTTAACCACTCAGTCTGTGCTTAACCCCTCTGGACCCTATATACAAGGTCGGAACAGTCATCAATGCACAGGAGACCAAGAACCCCTTTCTATTCCGGGGTTCGCACTACGACTCGTCATTGTGGATTTTTATGATTTTACTTTTATTAACCCTTTGAGCCCTATGACGCCTTTCTACCTTTAATTCCAGCTAAAAATAGATTATTTTATGCAGTTTATGAAGGACCTATGTTACTAGGAGGGTTTATTGAAATCGAACTTACCCGTTTGAGTCGTATAGGTAGATTACAAACTAAAGAAGATCGTCTAATCGTAACCAAAATATGATGAAAATTTCGTAATGGTGGTGAAGTTGTAAATATTTGTTCATCCATTACATTTTACACTATAGCTGTTACAAACATCACATACTACTCTAGTCCTACTACTCTACTATACTACAATTCTATACCATGCAACTTCAATCCAGTCACATCATGATGTGACTCTGCCACTGCTTTTTTTTTTCTTCTATGTGAATGAGGGAGACAAAAGGCATAACTGAATGCAGCGAGTGCCTCCTCGAGAGTTCAAAGAGTGACAGGGCCAAAATCAAGGGACGTTCGAGCTAAAATGCCTGGACACACAGAGTTTGTAGCAATTTAAGTCATAGGAAGAGGGAAAGACTGATTCTGGGAGTGAGTTCCAGAACTCAGCAGTTGAAAAGAAGAAAGTCTGAGAATAGCGTATCACTCTTGAGTTGGAGACTTGCACAGAGTAGGGGTGGGATTGTGTTGCAAGGCGGGTACTACGTACCCTACATAGAGGAGATGGTATAGGCCTACACTGGGAAAGCTCTGAGGAACACTGATTATTGTAGTAGCGATAGAATAGCGAGAGAGATGCAACATTGCGGCGAAGAGAGAGAGATTGCAGAGAGTTGGTGAGTGGACGGGAGTTAATGATACGAAAGGCTTTCCTTTCTACTTTGTCTAGGAGTGCGGTGTGAGAGGATCCTCCCCACACATGTGAACAAGACTCAATACAAGGAAGCACTGTGCCCCTGTACAGAGCAAGAAGCTGCGCAGGGGTAAAAAAAAAAAACTTGAGGCGGTTGAGGACACCCAGATTCTGGGAGGCTGCCTTAGCGAGACTGGTAATATGGTCCTTCCAAGTGAGAGTAGAAGAAAAAGAAACACCAAGAACATTGAGGCAAGATGAAGGGTTGATTTTTGTATTGTTGAAGAATAAGGGATAGTCCTCTGGAGGTTCCTGATGGGTAGTAAGATGGATAAATTGAGTCTTGGCAGCATTAATTGCAACAAGTTTTTTTTCTACCCCAATTGGAAATAGTAGCTAGATCAGAAGATAAATGTTTTATGGCTTCATTACATTTGCTTTAGAGGAACTGCTGGCTGGGGCATTCTGGAAAACTAATTGAGTGGTGTAAGGTAAAGTCGCCTGCATATGAATGGATGGGACTGGATGTACAGTTGAGAAGATAATTTATGAAAATTAGAAAGAGAATAGGAGATAGGACAGAACCCTGAGGAACACCGGAGTTGATAGGATGAGGAAGTGAGCGATGGCCGTCCACAACCGCAGCTATGGAACGGCCGGAAAGGAAATTAGAGACAAAGGCACAGATGGAGGGACAGAAACCGAAGGAGGGCAGTTTGGAAATTAAAGATTTGTGCCAGACTCTATCGAAGGCCTTCGATATGTCTAGTGCAACAGAAAAAGTCTCACCGAAGTACCGAAAGTTGGATGACCAAGAGTTAGTAAGATATGAAAGAAGATCACCAGTAGAGCGACCCTTAAGGAAGCCATACTGGCGATCTGAGAGCAGATTATGAGAAGAGAAATGCTTAAGAAATTTGGAAGCAAAAATAGTTTCAAAAACTTTAGTGATACAAGAGATGAGAGCAATTGGACGATAGTTGGAGGGTTGAGTACGGTCACCCTTCTTTGGGACAGGTTGAATGAGAGCAAACTTCAAGCAAGAAGGGAAGATGTTAGAGGAGAGACAGAGATGAAAGAGTTTGCCTAGGCAGGGGCTCAGCATGGAAGCACAGTTTTTGAGTACAACAGGAGGAACACCGTCCGTACGCCTTCTTAGTATTAAGCCCAGAGAGGGTAGAAAGTACATCTATAGAAGAGATTTGGATATTAGGCATAAGTAGGAGAGAGGGGGTGGAGAGGGAGGAATCCGGGAAACGGGTGGGTTGCTGGACCAGCAGCTCTAGGTCATTTATGATAGAAAAGACGTAGGCTTGTTCACCAGGTTGGTCAGTAGTGTGAGAGGAGAGCCATTGGTGGTGGTGAACGTTGAAATCTCCTAAGATGGAGATTTCAGAGAAAGGAGAGATGGATAGAATGTGTTCCACTTTAGAGTTTAGATGGTAAAAGAATTTGGGAAAGTCGGTAGAGTTAGGGGAAAGATAGACAGCGCAGAAACATTTAGTATGAGAATGACAGGATAGTTTGAGCCATAAAGTTGAGAATTCAGAGGAGTCGAAATCAGGAACACGAGAGCAAGTGAGTTTGTTGTGCACATATGCACAACATCCGCCTTTGGCTTTGAAACTAGAATAGAAAAAGTAAGAGAATAGAGAGAAGGGTCTGCTGGAAGTTGTCTCAGATACCTGGGTTTCAGTGAGGAAAAGAAGATCAGGTTTGTAGGAGGAGAGATGGTGTTCTATTGAGTGAAAATTAGAGGAAAGGCCGCAAATATTGCAAAAGTTGATAGTAAGAGTGACAGGCCGTGGTCCAGAGCATTTAGAGGAGTCGTCAGGGGAAGGTCGGGCAGGTGTGGGGGCATTTATGGTCCCCCCCCCCCCCCTGGGGACTCCGAGGCTTGGCCTGTGTTCATCATGGAATAATTTTTTTTGTGGAAGGAGGAAGTGTGGTGTGCAGTGAAGTAGATAGGATGAGGAGGTGTTTGTGAGAGCATGCTGGACTACTCTCGTGTAAGTGAGCCACAAAGGGAATCAGTAAGAGAGGCCAAGCAAATGAAACAGGAATTCCAGCGACTCCTTATCAAATGCTCACAGCCTCTCCTGGGTATAGCCCTGTTCGATTGGTGCCTACAATCTACGCCATTCTCCCTATTAGTCGCCTTGTACGACACGCAGTAGGACGCGTGGGGCATATTCTTTTTTTCCTCCACCATAAGATGGAGGACCCCTTACCCCCAGGGGGTAATCCATGTGTGTTACTGTCATTGGGTTCGATGCAGATAGATAGATAGGTAGATAGTTTATTGACCACAACACTACATTGGTTCCAAAAATATTGTCATACAACAGTAGGCCTACTTATAGTCTTGTTCCCCTTAGACATAGCAGTGCAGATCTGAGGAACAAGAAAGATAGGCGGCACCTCACCCAGGCCACTCCTTGACTCTTGCTTCTTCTTATCAATGGTCTCTGCCATACCCTGTTTCTTAACTCCTTCAGCACGATGACGTAATTTTCATCCCATTCTGGTTACCATTGGACGATTTTCTTTAGCTTATAATCTACCTCCAGGACTCAAAGGGGTATATATAGCTAACAATCTCAATAAACCATCTGAATAGCATAGGTCCTTCTTAATCTGCATAACATCGTATAACTTTAGCCAAATTTAAAGGTAAAAAGACGTCATCGTGTTGATGGTCTAGGACCTAAAATAGATCATATTATTAATTTTGAGTTAACACCTTCAAAAACTTCTAAAACAATCATACTGTAGAATGCATGTGGTTGCCCAAAATGGTATATTATACAAATTAAATGGTGTATTTGGCATTTAAACCCTGTCCCTTTAATCGGGGGCTTGGCAGAACCGCAGAAGCGCATAACCAATGATCAATTATTGAGATAATTTTGTTAGGGGGATGGGGGATTAGTTTAGTTACTGTATCAATAACGATTTCTCATGGATGTGTTTTCAAAGAAAACGATGAAAACAAGATTTTTAAGGGTTATATATTATATTCGTAAACATTTTGATATATAAACAATCCTTTTCAATTTTCATCCATCTATTGTCAGACATCATGCCAAGGCCTAGTGGGTGGCCATGAATAAATCACTCTTGTATGCTGAGGCATCTAGGCTATGTTATATTAGCGGCTCGCTTGGTGTAGTGACTAGCGTCTCGGACTTCCACCCAGAAGGCCCGGGTTCGCGCCCACGCTCGGCGCATTAAAGATTTTTCACAAGCACTGAGTCGTTACCATCCCTCATGAGCAAAGGGATGGGGTAGTAGTACAGGACCCCAATGGAAATACGCCTAATCGGCCTTATTGAGCTATCCTTAGCTAGCTTAGCATGCGCTAGCTTTAAGAACTATTATTATTATTATTATTATAGTAGAAATGAGATTATGATTTGTTCAAATTAGGCCTTTAGAAGTGATTTGATGTACAGTCGCGCTAATAAGTCATGTCTGAGCTTTCATTACGTTTGGCTCGCTCTGTGCTATATTAATGTCTGTCAGATGTTGATTAGGGTGGGTAAGTGTAGGAACATATGGTTGTATATCTCACACAAAAAGAGAAAATCATGTGTAAATATTGCTGATACCCATTATTGATCAAAACATAATGGGTACCGAGACATCACTTATTAGCGCGACTGTACTTGCTTGTATACTGTAAGTTACGCCTCAAATATTTATATTATTTTGCCACTATAGTTCTCTTCCTGATGAGTTTTAATTGATTATGTGGATATTACTTAGTGTAGATAGATAGCGTTTGTCTGGTCCCCCTTCTCCCTCATGTTTAACCCTATTAGTTTTCAGATTTTAAGATGATGTCCCCATTAGTTTGTCTATTTCAAGACCTTTCTCCCCATTTATTTGTCAATATTAAGACCTTTCGTGCTATTTAGGTGTCGATTTTTGTCCTGGCGAACGAAAGTGAGCCTGTGATTTTTGAAGAACCAGCCTTCGGCCGGGATATTTTTCTACCGAATACTGTACAAATTAATCTAGAAGGGGGATCTAATGGATGTTTTTTTTTTTTAAAGTGTGATGGAGGCCTAGGGAGGATATTAAAAAATAATAATAAATATATGAAATAATAAATAGGCTAATCAACTTAGAAATAATCTCCCCTTAAGTATAATATACGCAATAATATACAATATGATATAATATAATAAGACACGTAATAATATACGTATAATATATAATAGATGTGGAAGTGAAAGTCTTTGTCGTATATGAATAATTATAGAGAAAAGGAATACGTAAGAGGTGTTGAATACATTGCCATGATTAAACTGTACCCTGTTCCAAATACTTAGGCATAAGCTCTTGATTATAAAGGGGGTATGGGCCGGTTTTTCTGCCCCCCCTCCCTCGTGTTTAGCCAATTGTTTTATTCAGATTTCATGACGTTCGGCCCAATAGTTTGGCGATTTTATGACTTTACGCCCCATTTCTTTGTCAATATTTATACCTTTCATGCCATTTGGGTGTCAATTTTTTCCTGGCGAACGACAGCGAGCCTGTAATTTTAAGAGTAACCGGCCTTCGGCCAGGACATTATTCTACAGAAAAATTTAAAATATCATCTTGAAGGAGGGTTTAGGGTTTTTTTGTTTACAGCTTGATGGAGATCTAGGGAGGAAAATAAAACATGATAAAAAGATAAAACACTAAGCAAATAATTTCCCCTCATTTCCCCTTAAGCACTTTAACTGACAAACTAATAGAGTAATCGAGCTAATATTTCTGCCATCTGGGGAGGGTCAGCCAGGGAATACGTGTGGAAATGTACAGCCCATTGTCTCCAGCCCATTTTAGGTTACAGAGGTTAGGGTTCACGATTTCTGGCCTACCTATTTGGAACAGAGTTTAGTGATCAAATCAAATTTATCTCTTTCAAGATCCAATACGCATTTTGTCTGTTTTCCGGCTATTATTAGACGATTTTATTCAGCTTAGGAAGGGTATGTGGAAGTCAGAGGGTTGATTGAGATAGACTTTGCCTTTATAATTCCCATTGATCATTCTTAAACTATAGAATCGTCTAATGATAGCCAGAATAAACTGTCAAAATGCGTCACAATCTTCAAAGGATTAAAGTGGATATAAGGTGCAAATATACTCTGAGGAACACTGATTATTGTAATAGTGGTAGAATAGTGAGAGAGACGCATAATATTATACTGTAAATATTTAAACATAAGCATAGAACATGAAATATTGTTAATTAACGTGCATCACCACACGTGTAACTGTTGGATATTATAAAAGATATACAGTATTAATGATAAATAAACGCAGATATATTATAATGACACACAATCACATTGTATACTGTATATATATATATATATATACTGTATATTTTTTAAAACCTTATGTTATGAAACAATTCTAACTCTTACAGTGCATGCTGTAATACTGTTAAGGGGGTAGTGGAAAGTGTTGTTGTTGTTGTTGTTGCTGTTTCCCAGGCTGTTTGGCCGAGCAGCCCCAAGGTTCCAAGCAAGGCCAAGGCCATAAACGAGCACCCCAAAAGAACCCTCCCTGCTTACCACTAATAAAGCCCAGGTGACTGAAGCCACTCCAAGGCGGGGAGCTGAGGAGGGTGCAGAAATGCTCGAGAAACCAAAGCCCTACCCAAGGCCCTGTGCCCGTCAGCAATTATGAAGGGAAAGTTGAGGGGCAAAGGAAAAATGTGATGCTTTGGCTCCCAATTTGCCAACCTCTGAGTTGGCAATAGGGAGGTCAATCCACGGAAGAGACACCGTCACTTGAGATCTAGAAAGTATATAAGTAAAAGGAACAGTCAGAGTAAGCTATGGGTATGGCAGAGATCGCTCAGCTCTCACTCTGATAGACCAGCCCATCACCACATGACTAGAACCCAATCCTTTCAGCATCAGCTAGGAAAGGCCCTAGAAAGCTGCCTTTGGCAGGGGGTAGATCCTCTATTTCAACTCCTTTCGGGGTTGCACCCGCCTTTTTGTTTGGCGATTTTGAGACCTTTCGCCTCATTTTGTTGTCAATATTAAAACCTTTCGTGCCCTTTAGGTGTCGATTTTTTCCTGGCGAAAGATAGCAAGCCCATAATTATAGAAGGTATCGGCCTTCGGCCGGAACATTTTTCTACCGAAAATGTACAAATTAATCTGGAAAGTGGGTCTAGGGGGTGTTTTTCTAATCTTGATGGAGGTGTAGCGGGGAAACTAAAAAATAAATTAATAAATAAAGTAGACGTGCCGTTTCGCCCAAAATCAAAACGGCATACCCAACTCTGCGATAGGTCACCATCAGCACTACAAGTCAATCATTACTATCATCATCACTACTACTATTACTACTCTCACCATCATCACTACTACTCTCATCATCACTACAACTTTCACCATCATCACTACTACTTACCAACATCACTAATACTGTCACCATCATCTTACAATCATCATTACTACTGTCACCATCATCAATACTATTATGACCATCATCACTACTACTAATACTGTTACCATCATATCTACTCCTGTTATCATCATCACTACCATCATCACTACTGTCGTCATTATCACTAAATCTACAACCATCATCACTGCTATTATCACGATCAACAATATGCCCCTACGGGGCACACACACAGAACGCCATCATCATTGCCTGGGAATAGGTACAGGAGAGGGGGGGTCCTGGCGGGAGGGGGGGGGGGGGGGCATTTTTTTTGTTAGGACCTAAGATCATAACTATTGCACAAATTCAAAAACAAACATTTAATTACCTTCAAATTCACGCACCGAAGGTTCGTGTGAAGTTTGGTGAAAATCCGTCAAACGGTCTAGGTCTCTAGGAGGAGTTCTCGGACGGACAGAGACAGACAGACGGACAGACAGACAGACAGACAGACAGACAGACATTTCGGTTAGTATGAACCACTATACAGGGGGGCGATACCATTCTGCTTATGCAGAGTTGATAACACCATCATCATTGCTTGGGAATAGGTAGAGGGTGGGGGTGGGGGTTCTGAGGGGGGGGGGGGCTGGTTGAGGGGGGGGGGAACCACATTTTGGACATAAGATCATAACTATTGCACAAATTCACATTTTATTTATTTTTTAATTACCTTCGCATTCACGCACCGAAGGTTCGTGTGAAGTTTGGTGAAAATCCGTCAAACGGTCTAGGAGGAGTTCTCGGACGGACAGACAGACATCTCGCATTATCACTACAACTATTACCATGATCTTTAATATTATCACCATCATCTTACAATCATTAGTCACCATCATCACTACTACTATAACCATCATCAATACTACTGCCAACATCATAACTGCTACCATAATCACCACCATTATCACTACTACACTCAGACACACTGTCGTCATCACTACAGATCATCACAACCATGAAAAATACTACCACAATAATATAGACCTACAACATCACTACTAGTTCCATAACTCCATTATCATCACACAGAACGCCATCATCATTGCTTGGGAATAGGTACAGGGTGGGGGTTGGGGGTCCTGAGGGGGGGGGGGGGCAATTTTTTTCTTTGGACCTAAGATCATAACTATTGCACAAATTTAAAAACACTTTTTTAATTACCGTCGCATTCATGCACCGAAGGTTCGTGTGAAGTTTGGTGAAAATCCGTCAAACGGTCTAGGAGGAGTTCTCGGACGGACAGACAGACAGACAGACGGACAGACAGACATTTCGGTTAGCATTTACTACTATACGGGGGGCGATACCACTCTGCTTACTCAGAGTTGATCAAATAAAATCGTCTAACATAATCGATGGAACAGACTCTCAGGCCCGAATTCAGAACAGTGGTTTAAACCTCCTCGCTGGTTTAAACCCGAGATTGAAACTCAGTCCAGGACTATCGGTGTTCAGAATAAAATCCTGAGCAGCTTATCCAGTCAATCCGCGGATTACTCGATCCGAGGTTGAAACCTGCGGGAGAGTAGATTTGAAGTTAGATCAAATTTATAAAAACCTCAAATTACTTATGATAGCTAACACTGATTCATAAGGAATCCATAATATAAATAAAGTAGACGTGCCGTTTCGCCCAAAATCAAAACGGCATACCCAACTCTGCGATGGGTCACCATCATCACTACTAGTCACTATCACCATTACTATCATCACCACTACTACTATTATAGTCATCACTACTACTCTTACCATCATCACTCCTACTCTCATCATCACTACTACTGTCATCATCACTACAACTTTCACCATCGTCACTACTACTCACCATCATCACTAATACTGTCACCATCATCACTACTGTCATCATCATCACTACAACTATCATTGCTTGTCACCATCATCACTACTACTATTACTGTCACCATCATATCTACAACTGTCATCATCATCACTACCATCATCATCACTGCTGTCATCATCACTACAACTACAACCATCATCACTACTATTATCACCATTATCACTACAATTACCATCATCACCACTATTATCACTACAATTACCATCATACCCACTATTAATACCATCACTTCTAATGTCACCATCATCACTACTGTCATCATTATCACTACAACTATCAGCATTGCTTGTCACCATCATCAATACTATCATGACCATCATCACTACTACTAGTTAATACGTTTTAGAAATTTCATTTTAATTGAATTCGATCATTTCATTATCGCATAACTTCCATCCTCATAATTGAGTTTTGAATGCATATATTTTTTATAATATTTTATTTGATGATTTTATCCTGACTATCAGAAGCTAATATTGTAAATAGTTTGTATATTATTATGAAATAATTTTGAATGTTTAATACATTTTGATTTAACTTTACTATAATTTTTATTGGATTATGTAATGTGTGTGTTTTGTACTGTGTACTGTACATATGTATTGCGAAATAAAGGAATTGATTGATTGATTGATATACAATACTAATACTGTCACCATCATAATTATCTACAATTGTCATCATCATCACTGCTGTCATCATCACTACAACTACAACCATCATCACTATTATTATCACCATTATCACTACAATTAGAAGTTTGTGTGAAAATCCGTCGAACGGTC
>JBAKBP010000905.1:0-164182 GCA_037953745.1 Lithodes maja
CATTGTGTTGAGTTAAATCTAAATCTAAATATAATATCCCAAGTTAAATGAAATACAAGATATAGTAATTCTATGAATGCTAAAATATAACATACCACATAATTTCACATAGATCTCAAAAGCACAGTAAGGGTGTTGAGGACTCCTGGGAACCTAGATCGGGACGAAACTGTTGTGTTAAGCTCTCGGTTATCAGGCGGTAACTGTCATCAGAAGACGTGTACAATATGCTAAAATCATTTGTGCGTATTGGGTGATTTGAAGCTTCAGAATGGTATCGTATAGCAGAGAATGAAGGTTTGGACAACGGAAAATCCGTTCTAAAAGACCTTCCTCGATGCTCCGCGATCCTGGCGGTGAGATAGCGTTTGGTTTGACCAATGTAAGAGGAATTACATCCACTACACTTAAACTGATACACCACTGACGATCGCAAAACATCGGGGATTTGGTCTTTAACTTTAAATTTGAAGCAATTACCTAACGAAGTATGTGATTTGAACACAACTCTCAACTGTATCTGTGGATACCATTCTCGAAACAAATTGGTGACACGGTTTCGTATTGAAAATAACTTGTTTCCAATGAATGGGATAACAAATAGATTACTGCTTTCTGAACTGTCGGTAGTCTTAAGGGAGGTGAACGCAATTTATTGATTTGTTGGCCAATGTAAATGTTGATAAAGTTAAGGGGGAAACCATTAAGATTTAAGGTATTTCTTAGGTGTTCGAGTTCAATATGCAAAACAATATTTTACGATGAACAAATGTGATATGCCCTTGTGACTAAGGTGATTACAAGGTTTCTTTTAAATTGAATAGGGATATTTGAAGTACATTTCGTAGTGAGACCTCTGAAAGTGGGTTTTCTGTAGACCAAGGTAATACAAAAATTGTTCTTCTCAATAAAGATGTATATATCAGCACTGGTCTAAGCAGTGGTCTTACTCTTTATAATACGTCTCCGCTTTTCAGGTGACGAAAGTATTGCTTATAATTATATATATATATATATATATATATATATATATATATATATATATATATAATTTTGTATAAAATTTGTTTTCTTTCAATAAATTAAAGTTAGCGCTGTGCAGTATAATATACACTCGACAAGACAAGTATCGACATAATATGCCATAATGGTGTTAGAGGATAATACTTCATAGACTAATTAACATCGTCAAGGGTGACATCAACCAACTGATTTTGTGATTTCGGCACTATTATAGCATATAGGCCTACATATACATCATACCTTCTTTAGCTGACTGTGTTTATATATTTAACCAAAATAATAATAGTCAAATATAATGATCTAGCTACTAAGGTAACAGATTAATTCATCAAAAAATAAAACATAATTATACATTCTTAATTATACTCCCAACAAAATGATCGACCGTAATTAGAAATCTGAGCCATCTCCTTTGCTGCGAGTAGAAATATTATCATGGCATGTTGGTATAACCAGGATGTTGTAAAGCTGCAGTAACACTGGAATCACCTCAGAAAAACCCTGACTCGAGGAGATGGCGAGTGATCCCAACTATCTGATGAATCATTGAACTTCCCCAAATATGACCAACATGTGGTATTACCCTAAAAAGAAGCAACCCAACTAAAGGGAATGGAATGTGGCTTTAAGAGCATTGAAACATACAAGTTAAAGATATCGTGACTTACTGCAATTCCAATTTAGAAGGTAAATAATTAATCGATCTATCTATTGCCTGACACCGTGATCCCCGAAGGGGGGGTGGGGGGGGCACGACCGAACCGCCCCATACACCTCTGTCCCCAGTCAGTCGACGCCCCTCCTCCCAACCAGCACAGCCTTCATCCATATACTTCCTCACTCCATCCTTCCACCTCACTTTTGGTTTACCTCTCCCTCTCTGTACTTCCACCTCGCTCTCGTACACCCTCTTAGTCATTCTCTCGCTTCCCATACATTCCATATGGCCGAATCATCTCAAGGTGTTCCTTTTCACAATTTCTAGCACATCTACCTCCACACCACACCTCCTTCTTACTTCCTCATTCGTCTGTCTATCCCTCCATGTAACTCCGCATGCACTCCTCAAGTAACTCATTTCCGCCCTTCTCACTCTTGATCTGAATCTCTCCACCAACGTCCATGCTTTGCTTCCGTAAGTCAGTGTTGGTATTACCACACTGTCATGCAAGGACTTCTTCACTTCCATACTGACCACCCTATTTCTTGTTACTGCTTTCAGCGTTCCTACAACCCTCTTCCCCTGTTGCACCCTCTCCCTTTCTAATATTCCCTTACCCACTCTAAACCACTGTTTGGACACTTGATCCTCAGTGTTTTGGAGGACAAGCAGCCTAGAAGGGTCACTAGACCTGTTGTTGCTTGATTTCCTCTGTACTCCTTTGTACTTCTTCATCCATAGTCCCATCTTTACTCAACACACTGCCCAGATACTTAAATGAGCTGACAATCTCCATAGCCTGACCGTTCAACTTCACCTCACACTCTGTGGCTTCACCCCTTTCGAAGACCATAACCTTGCTCTTCCCTGCATTTACCTTCAGATTCCATTTTTCGTACACTGTTCCAAACATATTTACCAGACCCTGCAACTACCATTCATTATCGCTCATCAGAACTGTATCATCTGCAAACAGCAGTACAAGTAGCTTCCACTTATTTCCCTCCCTTATCAGAGATACACCAACATCCACTGTTCTTCCTTGTATTTCTTTCATGACTCCATTCATATATACAGTAAACAACCACGGGGACATCACACACCCCTGTTTCAACCCAACATTCAGATAAAAAAACTCGCTCTGCTCATTCTCCACACGTACTGCCGCCTTTGCACCCTCATACATGCTCTTCACCGCTTTCAGCAACTTGCCATCTACTCTGTATATTCTAAGTACTTTCCACATACCTTCTCTATCCACTCTTTCATAGGTCTTCTCCTATTAATTAATAAGCTTACTATTAAAAAATATAAAGCCAAAATCAAATGATAAATTGATGAGATTAACAGGTTTATTTAACGTCTTCCCTTCTTGCTGGAAGTTTGCTCTCATTCAACCTGTCCCAAAGAATGGTGACCGCTCTCAACCTTCCAACTATAGTCCAATTGCTCTAATCTCTTGTATCTCTAAAGTTTTTGAAACTATTCTTGCTTCCAAATTTCTTAAGCATTTCTCTTCTCATAATCTATTGTCAGATCGCCAGTATGGCTTCCTTAAAGGTCGCTCTATATATACTGGTGATCTTCTTCTATATCTTACTAACTCTTGGTCATCCTCCTTTCGGGACTTCAGTGAGACCTTTTCTATTGTACTAGACATTTCGAAAGCCTTCGATAGAGTCTGGCACAAATCTTTAATTTCTAAACTACCCTCCTTCGGTTTCTATCCCTCCATCTGTACCTTTGTCTCTAATTTCCTTTCCGGCCATTCCATAGCTGCGGTTGTGGACGGCCATCGCTCACTTCCTTATCCTATGAATTCCGGTGTTCCTCAGGGCTCTGTCCTATCTCCCATTCTCTTTATAATTTTCATAAATGATCTTCTCAAGTGGGTCGATGGGACTCGTTAGCCTTGGTCGGCAACCCATCTAGGGGAGACAACCTTATACAAATCCGGGTGGATGGGACTCGTTAGCCTTGGTCGGCAACCTGTCTAGGGGAGTAAACCTTATACAAATCCATACTGCTTATCTGAGGGTAAGGCAGGTTAGTGGATGGACTAGCCGAACACCACTGTAGAAAAATAGTGCTAAAAAAATACATAGAGGGCCTCGGAGTCGGACGGATCCTAAATTGAGTGGTCAATCCTGTAAGTCCTTCAGTAAACTGGCTCGGGTTGTCCCTCATACAGGGAATAGGTCCGCTTGGGGGCCTTCTGTGTATGGCCACCCTCATTAAGGGGAGTAAGGCGTCCGGCAATAGATAGATAGGTAGATCTTCTCAACTGTACCTCCAGTCCCATCCATTCATACGCAGACGAATCTACCTTATACCACTCAATTAGTTTTCCTGAACGCCCCAGCCAGCAATCCCTCAAAGACAAACGTAATGAAGCCATGCAACACTTATCTTCTGATCTAACTACTATTTCCAATTGGGGCAGAAAAAACCTTGTTACCTTTAATGCTTCCAAAAAAAAAAATCTTCATCTTACTACCCGTTCAGAAGTCCCAGAGGACTATCCCTTACTCTTCAACAATACAAAAATCAATCCTTCATATTCTCTCAATATTCTCGGTGTCTCTTTTTCTTCTACTCTCACTTGGAAGTACCATATTACCAGTCTTGCTAAGGTAGCCTCCCACAAGCTGGGTGTGCTCAACCACCTCAAGGGGTCTTTACCCCTTCACAGCTTCTTGCTCTGTACATGGGCACAGTGCGTCCTTGTATTGAATATTGTTCACATGTGTTGGGAGGATCCTCTCACACCGCACTCCTAGACAAAGTAGAAAGGAAAGCCTTCAGTGTCATTATCTCCCACCCACTCGCCAACTCTGCAATCTCTCTCTCTTTGCCGCAATGTTGCATCTCTCTCACTATTTTATTGCTCCTATAATAATCAATTTTCCTCAGAGCTTTCCCAGTGTATACCACCTCCTCTACTCCCTTGCTCATGCATCTTATAGCTATATACATACCTAATAAACAATAATAAACCAAAAATCATCACATAACTTTATTCAGCTTGAGAATGGTAAAAATCCCATGGTTGTACATTGTTTGTTCTTGGTTTATCTCTGCCCGAATGTCAGCAAATAATCCAGCCTTTGAACATGCGTGCATATATACATGTATATGTAGGACTAAACAAGGGACGAAACAAGGTTAAACTTCCTTTATCACACTGTGGTGTAGTGGATTAAACCTTGGACACTCGTCCTGACTGTCGGAGGTTCAAGTCCGGCTGGGAGTATATAAACATATATATATATATATACAGTATATATATATATATATATATATATATATATATATATATATATATCTGTGTGTATATACTGTATATATATATATATATATATATATATATATATATATATATATATATATATATATATATATATACTGTATATATATATATATATATATATATATATATATATATATATATATATATATATATATATATATGTTTATAAATACAACAAAGGGGGGTGCAGTAAGACAACCGCAAATACCAATGGAAGAACAAGATATGACTAACAATATTAGTAGCAAAGAAAAATAAAACTTTATTATCAAATACTGTTAGAATGTTTGAACCATTCTAAATATGCCTGCTTATTATGTCTAAACATAATAGAGGGCAGCACATTTAAATTCAACGACTACACGTTCACAGTTAATGATAACATGGATTGCAATACAAGAAACTTTGTATATGTGATAAAATGTGAAGGATGTGACAAAATATACATAGGAGAGACCTCCAACTTTAGATTAAGAACGAATCTCCATAAAAGTCACACAAATAATAACGAAGGTCTCTTTGTCAACAAACATATATCGGTTTGTAATAATGATAAAAATAATAAATATGCTTTTCAAATAATGCCCTTTTACAAAGTGAAACACGATGACGAGAAAGTAAGAAAAGGAAAAGGGTCATACTTCATAAGCAAATTTAACCCTGAACTAAACAGGGATATGTTCAGTTAATATTCACACAACTCGAACTTATGAAGATGGTTCGAAAGAAATGATACCATGTTTGCCTTTCGCCTTTTCTCTATATTATATATTTACAAGTTCAAAGCTTCCTCCACAACCAAACCCCATTACGACTCAAATCTAATAAGGCGATCCCATATAAGTAAACCATGAGACTAGTCCCGAAACAATTTGTTTGTGTATAAAACTAAAATTAATGCCGAATCTGGACACTAGAAGGCAGCAACTACACTTTTGCCACTACAAAAAGCAGGACATTTTACCACCGATCTCAGTTCTGCATTAGAAGCCACTGAGGATCCACCAAGTGGAGAAATGCATTTGGCAAATTTTTAAATAGTGGCAACATTCTTTTAATAATTATGACCACAGATTGGAGTTTTCATTAAGGGACTTCATTCTAAAAGCACTTTTTATAGCTTTCTTTTTATTCCTCTGTTTTAAAGCACTGACATCTTCGCAAGAAGTTTCTTTTAATATATGTTCCTGGCAGACATTTTTAAGTTATTTTGTATTCCTATATTTGTATTGTAAGCACTGAAGTCTTCGCAAGAAGTTTCAATTTTGTTTAATGTTCCTGGCTCCTGCTTGCAGACACCAACCGTTTGGAGGGTCTGTATTTTAATAAGCACGCATATTTAGAATGTTTCAAACATTCTAACAGTATTTTATAATAAAGTTTTATTTGTCTTTGCTACTAATATATATATATATTGTGACACACCCAGTGCGTGGCAACGTAACCTGATTGTACTCCTTGGTACTCCACTGTACCGCCACGGTACCGCGCTGTACCGTGCTGGCTGCTTATATTGAGTGTGACAACGTATAACTATGTTCTTTGTATCTCTGCAAAGGTCTCGTCATGTGCTAACCAGTGGTGGGTTTTGTTTTAAGCCATGTCGAGACCTTCCATTTAATATGTAGTATCAATAGAGAAGTTGATAGATAAGACAATAGGAATTCAGAGAGAGAGAGTGAGTTAGTCTTCAGAGCGAGAGGGTAGCAGCGCGCCGCGCTGCCGGGGGGGTGGTTGCCAGACGTATGGACTGGTTGGCAGCCTTGCGCTTATAGCTAGGCGCGACAGGGTTGGTAGTCCATTGCCGCCTGCCTATGCTGCCTGGGCTGCCCATGTTGTCGTACTGCACATTGCCTGGAGGCTCGCTGTGTGCTCTATGACCAGGTTGCCTAGAACCTTTGAGATTCTAACATCCCTTGCCCTCTCTCCCAACTTCTCACGGTTGCACTCTTTCTCTCTGACGACATTACTCTCATTTCATTCTTCTCTCTATTTAAATGCATAACCTTCCCTTGAGGTCCTAAAGGAGTTTCAGCACTCACCTCTCGTATTACTCTTAGGACAAGCATATATTTACATGTATTAGATTTAAGGGGTTAATGTGAACAGCGATCTTCTTGATGAGGATAGTTGGTGAACGTTCTACATGTTCACGAGTTATATGCCCAGCTCATCATCCAATTTGTGACTAGACTAGTGCCATGTGTAAGAGCCCGACCATGCCCAGGAGTTGTCTGTAGAGGGGCGAGGACTTAGCCTTGATTTGCCTACCGAGCCAGGAGCGAGTGTAGTACCAGAGACTACAGCTCGCTCGTAGTGCCGGTATAGTAGAGTAACGTAATTTATCTGTCCTTGTGTTCTCTGCAGTCTTTTCCTGGGTTCTCGCTTTCGGTGCTGGGGCTCGTTGTTCCTGTGACTTGGCCTGCTAGCTAGAACACATGGGGATGATGAGTGGGTTATATCTTTATTTTACTATGCATTGCAGCTCTCTTTAAGTTTATGTATGTAACACTTTACAATACACATTACTCACACACAAGACAACACTATTAATACTTTCATGTATCAATTAACTGCACTGTCGTTTTGCTGCTGTGTCCGGAGTTCCGTTGCGTAGGGCGCATACGGACTCAGAGGGGAGACAGAGTGAGAGAAGCGAAGTAGCCTATGCGGTAGTAGGCTACCGGCGCAGTACTGTTGCCTGCAACCTTTTAGTTATTCCAAGTATAGATTCATTATTACAATAAGTGACTACTATTTATGTTCCTTCCATGTGTATTATTAGGTATCTACTGGATCATGAACATCTTGTATGCTACATGCTAGTGCATGTTAGTAGGGGACAGTTATTCTAGTGCACGCGCTTTCAAGTAGGCGTGTACATTTGTCATTTAGCATTTCACTGTCATACCTTTAGCCTGCTTCTATTCTACATTATTAGAGGCTTAATATTAACGTAGTTTCTTGAGTATTGCATTTCTTTAGTAATAACGTAACCTATAAATGTCTGAGGGAGTTTAGCCTCATAGCCTACCCCTGTTGTACACTTTCGCCGAGTTAAGGTACCTCGTTACCATAGACGATAACTCTGTAGGGCGTTGGTGCTTTTGTTGTCTGGAGCATATAGTATTTGGGACTGGAATCGAGCGTGTCGTTGTCACATAAGCCATTTCTGTCCTACGATCAAGAATCCCGATTATGTATTGCCGATCCAGCCGTAACAAAATGGCGACCTTGCACAAGATTCAGTAGTATCCTATCACATGTTTTTTGGAGAACTATTCTATGCTACCTAGTAGAGCTGGCTAGAATTTTCTTGCATATTGGAGGAATTTTTATTGTGTCATTATTGTATTGGTGGACTTGCAGATTGTTTCGTTGGGGGTGTCTAGAGTAGAGTCATTCAAGCATCTTTAACATTTTGTGAGTCGAGACTGCAATTAGTAATAAGCACTTCTTTTTTTTTATGAACAGCAATTGTATAACCAGCACTATGTCTAATGACTCATCATTTACGGGGGAGGATAACACGGTACAGCCTAGTAACCAGCAAGTACAACAGATGTTTAGGGAGGGGAGTGTTATAAGTGGAGAGAGGGATGCCCGGGCATTTTTGCAGACACCTTTGACCGAACAGCGCCTGCAGGCTATTGATTGTTACGGTCTTCGCTGTTTAGCCACGGTTTTGGGGCGGGACTGTCCTGACAGTTGGCCCAAGAAGAATTTGGTGGCATGTTTGTTGGGTGATGGCGATGGGGCGGTGGGTAGAGTGGGGTCTTGGGGGGTTCCCTCCAAGTCTCCATTCCACTCTACCCCTGAGCTGGGCCCTCAACCAGCGAGTCTTAGCATGATGCAGCAGGAGGGTTCTCAAGGGCAAGCTGGCTTACCCGTAAACACGTCTCGGTGTGGATCCCCCATTTTGTGCTCTCCCCCCCCAGGCCTGTCTCCTGAGATGTTATTTCAGCTAGAACTAGCTAAGCTTAAGTTGCAAGAGAGTCAACAGTCTAGTATAGAACGCATAGAGGTTGCTAGAATCCAAGCCAATCAGGATGCAACCAGGTACCAGGCTGAAATGGATGTCGAGAAGTCTAGAGTAGAGACCACGGGGCGTCATCTCGGTGGTGGGCACCGGGTTACAGACTCACTTTCGCATTTAATTAAGTTAGTACCCGCATTTGATGAG
Organism: Lithodes maja; assembly: GCA_037953745.1. Taxonomy (NCBI): domain Eukaryota; kingdom Metazoa; phylum Arthropoda; class Malacostraca; order Decapoda; family Lithodidae; genus Lithodes; species Lithodes maja. The sequence goes on from JBAKBP010000905.1 coordinate 9,178, forward strand.
ACAGCAGTGACTGAGTTTTTTGCTCGTTTCGAAAAGAAGTGTCGTGAGTATGACTGGCCGGAGGTTAAATGGGCAGCATTAGTTTCATCACGTCTAGGGGGTAAGGGGTTGAAAGCCTACGATGCACTGTCACTGGACGAGAGTGTCGTGTATGGACTGGTGAAGGAGGCTGTGCTCCGGGCCTACGAACTGCAACCCGAAACTTATAGATTGAAGTTCCGTGGCGTGAATAAGAAGAGCGACGTCAGTTTTATGGAGCACGCACGGGACTTAACAGATGCAGGTAATAACTGGTTTCGGTCCGAGCACGCAGAGTCGGCTGAGGAAATTAAGCAACTTTTCTATCTGGAACAGTTTTACAAATGCACTGGAACCGATCTAACGCTGAACATTAAGGAAAAATGTCCCAAGACAGTAGAGGAGGCTGCCAAGATGGCAGACCTCAGATTATCATTGATTCGTGGTTGCGGTGCCGCTCAGAGGGCTGAGTCAGGGCAGAAGGGGCGCTATACCCCACCCACCAGAGTTTTCGATAATAACAAATCCTATGACACACATAACCACACTAAATGCATTGCACCTAATAACACCTACAAACACAAGCTTCTCCCGTTTACTAAAGGTCAGGCCCCTTCTTCGCCCGCACAAGGGAAGAAGCCCATTGGGGATGTGAAATGTTACAAATGTCAGAAGCTAGGCCATTATTCACGTGAGTGCCCTAGTAACACTCCCGCTAAGCCGGTGTCATTGGTTCACAGTATCGGTGTGTCTCTGAAGGCTGCAGCAACTGCCCGGGGTAGGTTGTCAGCAGCTGAGGCACACGCGGTAAAGAAGCGTACGGAAGGCTCGACACCTGTCCGGGACACTTTCTGTAGCCATCGGGGACACGGGTTTGTGAGCTGGGGGAGTGAACTACGGAGGGTTGACTTGCTGAGGGATACGGGGGCTTCGCAAACTTTGTTGAGGAACTTCACAGGGAAACCGATAAATGCGGCCAGAGTTGTTGTGGTGCAGGGTATAAATGCTACGAGGTCATACCCACTTGTGAGGTTGGAGTTGAGAGTGGGAGAGGTGTGCAGGGAGCTGGATGTAGGGATCGTTGAGTGTTTGCCAGTTGAGGGCGTCGACCTTCTTCTCGGCAACGACTTTGCGGTGCCCACTTCCGGGACTCCACCCTTAGTCGTTGCCGAGAGGGCGGCCGACGTGGATGGTGAGAATCGGGAATGGGTTGGGAGGTGCCAACAGGATGAGATGGCCTGTGTGGTAACCCGATCTCGCTCTGCGGCTCCTGCACAGCCTAGCACTCAACCTCGGGGACAGTGGAGGAAGGATCAGGAGAAGGTTGCTAAGGGCAGGAAAAGGGACATTGATTCTGCTGCACTTCTCGGTGATTCGGTACTTGGACCTATAATAAACACGGGAGTTGACTCTGGCCCAGATATGGTGTGTAACAAGGCAGAGTTGGGTAAGACTTCGCGTGAGGCAAGAGCTGTAGCGAGAGCCACTAAGGCAGTAGAGCCTACTAGCCGGGGTAATGTCTTATTACAAAACCATCTTGATGCATTGACGCCCAGGGACATTAGTGAGCAGCAGCTGCAAGACGCTAGCCTAGCTCGTTATAGCAATGGTGCCATAGAGTTGGAGGAAGATGGGGATGCGAAGCCGGGAGATTTCTTTAGGCTCAACAGGATATTGTACCGCAGATTTCTAGACCCCAAATCGAAGTGGGAGGGCGGTGCGAGGGTAGTAGACCAGGTGGTTGTTCCAAATAAGTATAGAGAGTCCTTATTGTGTCTGGCGCATGATGTGCCGGTGGCGGGTCATTTGGGGGTAACAAAAACATTGGCGGCATTGGGCAGGTTTTTCTGGTGGCCTGGGGTCAAGGCTGATGTCTGTGCATGGGTGGCTGGGTGTGCGACCTGCCAGACAACGGGGAAGCCTAACCAGACAATCCCGAAGGCACCTTTGTTTCCCATACCTGTCACCGGGCCTCCGTTCAGCAAAGTTGTAGTAGATTTGGTTGGCCCTTTCCCGCCTACTAGTAGTGGCAATAAATTCCTGTTGACAATCATGGATGTGGCTACGAGATACCCGGACGCATACCCCATGAGAAACGGCTCGGCAAAGGCAGTTGTTAAAAACTTATTATTGTTCTGTTCCCGTTATGGATTTCCACGTGAGGTGCAGTCAGACCAGGGGAGCAATTTTACATCCAAATTGTTCAAGCAAACCCTTCAGTTGCACGGTATATGTTCTGTAGTGTCGTCAGCCTACCATCCCGAGAGTCAGGGAGTCTTGGAGCGGTGGCACTCGACCCTGAAGAGTATGCTACGCTGTTACTGTGCAGAACATGACACTGATTGGGATTTGGGTCTGCCGTATGTTCTGTTCGCTGCACGTGAAGTCCCAGGAGAGAGCCTGGGGTTCAGTCCAAATCAACTAGTCTTTGGCCATAATGTGAGAGGACCTTTAAGTATGGTGAAAGAGATCTGGGAGGGCGAAGAGAAGCCGGGGTCTGTACTTAAATATATCCTTGAGAGCCGGGAGAGACTTATAGGTTGCATGGCAGCGGCAGGTAATAACTTGGTTAATGCACAGGCGGTCATGAAGCACCAGTATGACGCCAAGGTGAAGCTTCGGGAGTTTTCGGTGGGTCAGGAGGTAATGTTGCTTTTACCTTTGCCTGGACACCCCCTTTCTGCCAAGTTTATTGGGCCGTATGTGGTGGCTAAGAAACTGTCCGACCTTGATTATCTCGTTGCAACACCTGACCGTAGAAAAAAACATCAGTTATGTCATGTTAACCTCATGAAAGAGTATGTGAGACGCCCCTCAGAGCCTCTCACTGTCCCTGTGCTGGCCTGCAGCGGCCAGGGTGGAGAAGGAGGTGGGGACAGTCATGCTGCTGAGGAGGATAGCTGGGACTGTGTCATTTCCGCGGAACAGTGGGCGGGGAATACTGAACAAGAGGCTAGGCAAGCTGTAAGTCACCTGCCTGAGCACCAGGGTGCTGCTGTCCTAGGCCTGTTCAGGTCATACCCCTCTGTTTTCGCCGAACACCCAGGTCTCACTACTCAGGTAACGCACGACGTGGACGTCGGTGATAATGTGCCCTTCAAGTCAGTGCCCTACCGTGTGCCCCCGGTAAAGTTGCCAGCTTTACGGGAGGAGTTAAAGTACATGGTTGAGAGAGGGATGATCACTGAAGGTTATGTGAAGTGGACATCACCCGTCACGTTGCAGCCAAAACCTGACGGCAAGGTGCGGTTCTGCATAGATTTTCGTAGGCTAAAAGGCTTGACCACTACCAACCCTTACCCTTTGCCTCGAGTTGACGACAGCGTGGACAAGATAGGGAATGCAAAGTACCTTACTAAAATTGATCTTGTAAAAGGCTACTGGCAAGTACCCCTGTCGGACCGAGCTAAGCAAGTTTGTGGTTTTGTGGTAGATGGCAAGACCTACCAATGTAACGTAATGCCTTATGGGCTTAAGAACGCACCTGCCACGTTTCAGAACCTGATGAACGATATTTGTGACGAAATCCCTAACTGCACGGTCTACCTTGATGACGTGATAGTGTATGATGACAATTTTGAAAATCACCTAAGGCACTTAGAGACCCTGTTTGGGAAGTTGCACGATGCTGGGCTGGTGGTGAACCTGAGGAAGTGCGAGTTTGTAAAGGCTACTGTGCAGTATCTTGGCTTCGTGGTCGGGTTAGGCCGGATGTGCCCCCCCCTGAGCAAGATACAGGCTATCAATATGTTTCCCAGGCCCACCACTAAGCGCCAGGTCATGCGGTTCCTAGGTATGATAGGCTATTATAGGCGCTTCATCCGGGGATACTCTACTGTCTTAGCACCGTTAACTGATCTACTGTCGAAGTCAGTGAAGTTCTGTTGGGCTGCGGAGTGTCAGAGGGCTTTCGACCTAGTCAAGCACCTGCTGTGTACACATCCGATTTTGAGAGCCCCAGACTTCTCCAGGAGTTTTCAGCTGGCGACTGATGCCAGCGGTGTGGGTGCCGGGGCAGTGTTACTGCAGACTGATTCCGAGGGCTTGGAACACCCAGTGAGCTTTTCTCGCAAGTTTAACCCTTAAAAAGCGGCTCACCACTTAAGTCGAGTTGAAAAAACAGGCAAAAAACGGGTGAAAAAAGGGTGGAAATCGAGTGAAAATGAGTGGGATAGTAATGATCCATACGTCCGATATCTGTGGCCTCCCGGCCCACACTAACTCCAGTTCCCCCACCGCGCGAGACAGTCACAGTGTAACCAATAGTTCGCTAAAAGTGAGCAAGGTAGCAAAATCTGCTAAACTTCCATCTTCGAGGTAACACTGTCAGTGCTCCACGAGTGCTACGTAGCTGTATCTTACGTCATTGTGTAGCGATTTCCACCTAGTTTTTGGCGCAATACAGTTCCTTTCATACTGATGGTTGATATAGCTGTCAGAATGGCCTGAAAAGGCCCAAAACGGCCACAGAGGGCCCGCTAGACGAGGGTTAATTCGGCACAAAAGAATTACTCGACTATAGAGAAGGAGCTTCTTGCTATCGTTTTGTCGCTCAAACAGTTCGAAGTTTATTTTCCAGCCTACGGCCCGGTAGTGACGATTTATACGGACCATCATCCCTTGAAATTCCTAAATCAGTTTCACAATCGGAATATGCGGTTGACCAGGTGGTCCCTAATGCTCCAAGAGTATAATCTCAACATTCAGCATATTGCCGGGAGTGAGAACGTGATAGCAGATTGTCTATCAAGGGTTGATGATCCAGGATAGTCGTGCACGGTGTGTGGGTTGAGCAGGAGTAAAATTAGGCTATCATAACGCCGTCCAAAAAGATTATAAAACAATAAAATAAACGAGAATTTTTTTTTTTAGTTTTGTAAGTCTTTATTGTTGTAGCATGATGCATGCGATATTGTGTTTTATGTATAATTCACACTTCAGTTGTTGTGCACCTTTTGCAATTAGTGGCAGCTAAGGGTAGCAGGTCGGTTGGTTGCCTGTCAGATTTTGATAATGCTTCTAAGGTCGATTATCTAAAATCTTGGGGGGGCTGTGACGCACCCAGTGCGTGGCAACGTAACCTGATTGTACTCCTTGGTACTCCACTGTACCGCCACGGTACCGCGCTGTACCGTGCTGGCTGCTTATATTGAGTGTGACAACATATAACTATGTTCTTTGTATCTCTGCAAAGGTCTCGTCATGTGCTAACCAGTGGTGGGTTTTGTTTTAAGCCATGTCGAGACCTTCCATTTAATATGTAGTATCAATAGAGAAGTTGATAGATAAGACAATAGGAATTCAGAGAGAGAGAGTGAGTTAGTCTTCAGAGCGAGAGGGTAGCAGCGCGCCGCGCTGCCGGGGGGGTGGTTGCCAGACGTATGAACTGGTTGGCAGCCTTGCGCTTATAGCTAGGCGCGACAGGGTTGGTAGTCCATTGCCGCCTGCCTATGCTGCCTGGGCTGCCCATGTTGTCGTACTGCACATTGCCTGGAGGCTCGCTGTGTGCTCTATGACCAGGTTGCCTAGAACCTTTGAGATTCTAACATCCCTTGCCCTCTCTCCCAACTTCTCACGGTTGCACTCTTTCTCTCTGACGACATTACTCTCATTTCATTCTTCTCTCTATTTAAATGCATAACCTTCCCTTGAGGTCCTAAAGGAGTTTCAGCACTCACCTCTCGTATTACTCTTAGGACAAGCATATATTTACATGTATTAGATTTAAGGGGTTAATGTGAACAGCGATCTTCTTGATGAGGATAGTTGGTGAACGTTCTACATGTTCACGAGTTATATGCCCAGCTCATCATCCAATTTGTGACTAGACTAGTGCCATGTGTAAGAGCCCGACCATGCCCAGGAGTTGTCTGTAGAGGGGCGAGGACTTAGCCTTGATTTGCCTACCGAGCCAGGAGCGAGTGTAGTACCAGAGACTACAGCTCGCTCGTAGTGCCGGTATAGTAGAGTAACGTAATTTATCTGTCCTTGTGTTCTCTGCAGTCTTTTCCTGGGTTCTCGCTTTCGGTGCTGGGACTCGTTGTTCCTGTGACTTGGCCTGCTAGCTAGAACACATGGGGATGATGAGTGGGTTATATCTTTATTTTACTATGCATTGCAGCTCTCTTTAAGTTTATGTATGTAACACTTTACAATACACATTACTCACACACAAGACAACACTATTAATACTTTCATGTATCAATTAACTGCACTGTCGTTTTGCTGCTGTGTCCGGAGTTCCGTTGCGTAGGGCGCATACGGACTCAGAGGGGAGACAGAGTGAGAGAAGCGAAGTAGCCTATGCGGTAGTAGGCTACCGGCGCAGTACTGTTGCCTGCAACCTTTTAGTTATTCCAAGTATAGATTCATTATTACAATAAGTGACTACTATTTATGTTCCTTCCATGTGTATTATTAGGTATCTACTGGATCATGAACATCTTGTATGCTACATGCTAGTGCATGTTAGTAGGGGACAGTTATTCTAGTGCACGCGCTTTCAAGTAGGCGTGTACATTTGTCATTTAGCATTTCACTGTCATACCTTTAGCCTGCTTCTATTCTACATTATTAGAGGCTTAATATTAACGTAGTTTCTTGAGTATTGCATTTCTTTAGTAATAACGTAACCTATAAATGTCTGAGGGAGTTTAGCCTCATAGCCTACCCCTGTTGTACACTTTCGCCGAGTTAAGGTACCTCGTTACCATAGACGATAACTCTGTAGGGCGTTGGTGCTTTTGTTGTCTGGAGCATATAGTATTTGGGACTGGAATCGAGCGTGTCGTTGTCACATAAGCCATTTCTGTCCTACGATCAAGAATCCCGAATATGTATTGCCGATCCAGCCGTAACAATATATAATTATATATATATATATATATATATATATATATATATATATATATATATATATATATATATATATATATATGTATACAGTATCTCTCTATATATAGTGACTGCGTAATGAAGCTCCGACACCTTTCGTTAACTGATTGATTGACTGTTGGATTTTTGAATGACGAACCCGCACAGTCAGAACCTATGGGTCCGTAACACTTGACATTATATAAAATCAAAATGCCTACTGATATCTCCAACATTTCTCTCCATTACAGATGCCTCGCTCTTTGCATCTAACTGTTCAATAAATTAATTAACCCTTGTTTAGCGGGACCCGACTTAAGTCGGCCTAGAGAACCAAGGACTAAGTGGTGGGGCCCGACTTTAGTCTGTGTGCAATTTTTGAGCAATAATGGCTCTGAGAGACAGACGAGCAATGGGAGGAGTGTAGGTCAGCTCATGACCGCTTGGCACGGGTCCTGCGCGACTACTGACGTTCCCTCCAAACACATCCACACTCACTGCCTCGCTACACAGGGAATTATGTAAGGATATTACCGTATTTTAGGGATTTTGCACTCGTCTTGCACTATCGTTGCAAGAGAACGCGTGGTCGTAGATGGATGGTTCTGGTGTCATTGGAAAGCTCAATTATCACCCTTTCAGGGATACATAATTGTATTACGCTCTGGCTCTTGTTTGTGCATGAAAAAGAGCACGGAAACAAGGTCGTTTAGGGTAAAACCACTCGCTTGGCGGGTAGTAGAAGTTACCGACCTAGCCGCTCGTGGAGTGTTAAGGATTCACTATATCCATCTCTCATATAATTTTAAGATAGTATACTTGCTATGAATGATCTTTATGCAGGTAACTATACTTTCTGAGGGGGTATTCATTGTAACTCTTTGTAACTTCCCCCTTATAAAACTCATGAGTCAGGAACTGTTCCCATGCCATTTAAGCAATCGTGCATTTGTGTCTCTCTCTCATGCCTTCATCCTATGACCGGAAGGTGTGATTGAAATTTCCTTCACCTCTGGGAGGTAGGGAGGAGGTGTGTAGTGAGGCTAGGTGGGAAGGTAGACTGGTAGATAAAATTTAACAATGGGCACGAGAACATAGCCCAGAGATTCCTATTAATATAGGAAATTCTCTATTACTTATATATTAGTACATCTGTACTTTATACTATATTCAGTTGGTGCTTGAATAAATATCAAAGTTGGTTGGATACCACATTCTTTCCTTTTCCCCTTTACCTATATATATAATATGTATAAGGTATAAGTGGGATGGTGGCGGCATTACTATATATCTACCTAATTTATATAATCTATCATCGAGCAGAGGAACGAGAGCTGAGATCAACCTACAATCAACCTATTAGGAATGTAACTCAAAACGTAACCCTTAATATGGTATAACTAAAACATAACATATTTAACTCTTAACCCGTGGAGCCCCGGCTAGTTTTGCAATGTTTGTTCACCAGAACCCGGCCGGTTTTCAAAAAATGGTTTTATTCCAGAAACAATAGCGAATGAGTTAGGAATGAAGGAAAAACCACGAAAAACCGCTCAAAAAGCTTAAAGAATGGTCCTACAGAGCCCCCGAAAACGTATTTTACAAGAGTACAAAATTGAAGGCAATTACCCAAAAAAACAGGTTATTGCGCGCTCACGCGCACGCACGTGGACTTTGAGAGTTTTCAACCATCGGCACGGTTGCGTGGGATACGTACACAGTTCCCATACAAATCTGAGCCCTCTTGAGTGGCTACACCTGAGGTTACGGTCGGCGCAATTAGGGTGACTCGTCAGACGCGTCGCTGGGGCTGTGCGTTACATACATCGCCGACGCGTCAGACGCGTCGCTGGGGCTGTACGGGTTAACGCCTTACGAGCGGGCCCGTCAGTAACTTCCACCCGCCAAGCGGGTGGTTTTACCCTAAACGACCTTGTTTCCGTGTTCTTTTTCATGCATAAACAAGAGCCAGAGCGTAATACAATTATGTATCCCTGAAAGGGCGATAATTGAGCTTTCCAATGACACCAGAACCATCCTTCTACGACCACGCGTTCTCTTGCAACGATCGTGCAAGACGAAGGAAAAATCCCTAAAATACGGTAATTTCCTTACATAATTCCCTGTCTAGGGAGGCAGTGAGTGTGGATGTGTGTGGAGGGGATGGCAGTTGCCGAACGGTCAGAGCCGGCCTACGCTCCTCCCACCGCTCGTCTCTCTCTCAGAGCCAACTATTGCTCAAAATTGCACACCGCCTGAAGTCGGTCCCTGCCACATAGTCCTTTCTTCTCTAGACCGACTTAAGTCCGTCGCCGCTAGACAAGGATTAAGGACATCGACACCATTAGTCATCCTTTCTAAGAGTTCAAACTTAACCTTAAAAGATATATAGGATCGTATCTCAAAACGTCTTCCTAATCATAACCCCATAATTTCAGTGACTGTCAAGAGTCGTTTGTAACACCTATGGGTCCGAAACACTTGACATTATATAAAATAGAAATACCTACTGATATCTCGAACATTTCTCTCCATTACACCTGCCTCGCTCGCTCTTTGCATAATTTATGGGGTACGTCGAGGGTAATTACAATACAGTGCTTGCTTCCAGTGTGTGTGTGTGTGAGTGTTTGTGCGCTCAATAGCAAAACACATATTAACAAAACAGATAATACATACAACATATATATAATACATACATTTCAAGACATTTTGCAAATAGCTTGCTAAATATTACTTTGTTAATTACAGATCAAACGCCAAAACGCTTCGTTGGTGATCTATAATAGCTAATTTAATGTCGAAATTCGCACACCACTGTATATATTTTGTGGTAGTAAATATATAATTTTGTGTCTATTGCGTTGGATTATCCTTAACCTTTTCAGTACCGGTACCGTTCTTTTAACTTAATTCTGGCTACTAATAGATGATTTTATGCAGTGGAAAAAGGGCCTCCAGCCAATAACAGGCTTCAAACTATCTCACTTAACCTTTTTTTTACTACCACAAATCCTTCTTAAGCTGCATAAAATCGTCTACACAGAGCTAGAAGAAAACTAAAAAGACGTCGCCGGTAGAGAAGGGGTTAATGATAAGTATTGGTAACTTTATCATATGTTTAATTTGCCTTTGGTATGTTGTATATGTGTTTGCATCACAAAGTAGACTATATGTTGAGCTTAATAAATATTTTGAGGGGATCATAAAACACACATCTAATAGACAACCAAAAGTGGTGTTCGCACAACCTATTTGAAGATGTAGGGGTCGATGCTCGCTTGGCTGGACATATGACTTCTAAGGTAAGGGATTTGATCGGTTATGTAATTGGATACATGGTGTTGACATACGGTCTCTTGGTGCCTGTTGGTGAAAATGGGAGGTTTGACGTACCTACCAAACTACCAAATAGGAAAACCTAGTATTTGGTAGTAGTCTTGGGAAATCCAATGTCAAGGCTATGAACCCCATTGTAGTGACGCCTTGTCTAATTTAACTGCTAAGTCGTCACCCTAACCGCAGTTAAAAAAGAAAACGTCTAGAGTCTACTCATTAACTTGCTCTTTACATTGTATCTTGCATTGTACACTAACCAAGACCACCACCGAAGGTCAAAAAAGCATATAAGAGTAGAAAAGGGAATTTACCTGAGTTACAGCTGAAAGTCCATACCGTCTTCTGTCATTGTTGACACTTGGTCGAACCTGAGGGCATGCGTCGCTTTCCAAGTATCATTATTATTACATGTTATATTCAGTAATTATTATAGGAATCATTATTTCAACTCTCATATCATTTTAAGGTGATTTTACTTACAGTGTACTGTGTATTTAAGTGGGGGACTGTACAGTCTAGGAGGTTGAGTCAATGCGACTTCCTGGTCTGGTTTTGTCTTGTCAGTTTATACTTTACCTTACACTCGCACTTTTGAGCTCAACAGGCACTGTTCATATGATTGGAAGTTAAGATCACATGTTAATGGTGTGTTGAGAAGAGTAGTGAGAGGTATGAAAAAGGTTTTGACTAGACTTGGACACGAGCAATGGGCAAAATCACAGCCCCGGAGATTCCCTCCAGACATAGGGAATTCTCCTTGTAATATTGTAATCATCATTTGTTACTTCATTAAATCAACGTGGCTTGATACCTTATCTTTCCTTTATCTAAATAAGAGAGTAAAGGTGGTGGCGGTATATCTATCACATCTATTTTATATCTACCAATCAACGAGAGAAGCAGAGCAGAGAATCTACACAGTATTCTTCAAGCAGATAGTTTTAACTACACACAACTAAATCTAATAACTCCAAAAGGAAACCTCCCAAACAGTTTACCTTTACATTACCTAATTAAGGAGACTCACAAACGTCATCCTTACATGGTGTCAACGTATACATATACCTTACATTATTCCACGTAGACAAAGGAGCGAGCAGGGGTTCAGCGTGTGGGAGGGTACTATGTACGTTGGATTTTCAAAGACTACTACCAAATAGTAGGTTTTCCTATTTGGTAGTTTGCCAGGTACGTCAAACCTCCCAATTTGTTAGTAGTCTTGGCAAATCCAACATCAAGGCTGCATAACAAATTGGAGGCGGACATCCAAGCCCATAACATCCAAATACCAATGCACAAAATATGAATGACAAAGAACACAAAATAAACCAGAGAGTTTAATAAAAGAATTAAAAACTGAGGAGTAGTTAAAAAAGAGCAATTTTTTCCAGTGTGACTAGTCATTCATAGCATCGGAGAAAAACTTAAAATCTCTACAACAGTACTGTACAAAATTCCATTTCTTCTGCAGCAGATATTTACAGCATACCAATATACATACATGGGAAAAGTTAATCGCATGGGAATATAGAATATATATGCAGAATATATAAATATCCCCAAGCTCGTGACCAGTGTCCGTAACCCGTACCTCCCCCCCAACCCTTTTCCCAAAGAAAACAAGTAAAAATAAAGATTGACTAGAGGGGAGCCCAGGGACCCAACCAGGGCACCAGGAGACCGTGGACCGGAACGGAGAGGCAAAAGCGAGCAGCCACGCACAGCACCACCGGGGACGAAGGACACAGCGAGCTGAAGTGAAATCCGCCGCACATAGCCCATAGCATGGCGAAAGGTACCCTGAGGCACCGCCTCGGCAAGACGGGGGGGTTGAACCGAGGGCAGCAGATGGCCAATGACAGAGGCCACCAAGTCAACCACCCGCAGGTGCAAGGCAAAATCCGCGCCGAGAGCCGCCCCCTCAGGGAGAGTGAAGAAGGGAGAAGAGAAGCCGCAGAGACTGAGTCCGGGGGTTCAGACCCGCGACCAGAACACGCCATGCAGAGAGCCAGAGACAGACGAGAGGGAAGAAGAGGCAGGCACAGTAAGCGAGACAGCGATGTCAACAGTTCGGGAAGCCAACAGCAGGACCCCGACAAACCAGGCCCCGAAACTGGGCGGGTGAGCGACCATGGCAGTAAGAGCAGGTATACTTCCCTCGCGCAGGTCCGGCCCCAAGGAGGACAGTCCCGACAAGACCGAGACCATCCAGGCGGCCAAAGTCCAACCAGAGCAGGGGTCTATGGGCAGAGTGAGGCCTGGGCCTACCGAGGAAAACTGACGGCCGACCCTGCTTGGGTCACCTAAGAATGCCCCGAACAGCAGGTAGATACGAAGAGGGACAGACCGATATTAAAAAAAGGCAGCAAATCCCTACCCAGTAACTATCGTCCAATTAGCTTAACCTCAGTTGTATGTAAAATGCTAGAAACGGTCATACGAGACAGACTCGTAAATCACTTAGAGGAAAATAACATACTTAAAGATACTCAACACGGCTTTCGTAAAAAACGTTCCTGTTTAACAAACCTCTTGGACTTCTTCCACGATATCCTCAACCTCTACGATGAGAGTAAAGCTGTAGATATTATATACCTTGATTTTCAAAAGGCCTTTGACAAAGTTCCCCACAAACGTTTACTGCTAAAACTAAAAGCGCATGGAATACAAGACGGTGTGTTGAAATGGATAGAAAATTGGCTCAGCGACAGAAAGCAAAGGGTAGTCATAAACGGTAAGGCATCTAAATGGACCAATGTAAGTAGCGGGGTACCCCAGGGATCGGTACTAGGACCAATTCTCTTTCTAATTTACATCAACGACATAGATGAGGGTCTCACCTGTACAATCTCAAAATTTGCTGACGATACAAAAATTGCAAATAGCGTACTCTCAAAAGAACAAGTTGACGATATGCAACACAATCTAGATAAATTGTCATGTTGGGCCCAAATTTGGCAAATGAGTTTCAATGCGGATAAATGTAAAGTACTACATATCGGATACCTAAATGAGAAAGCAAACTATTCGATGAATGGCACTCAGCTTAAGAATGTAAACAGAGAAACCGATCTGGGAGTAACAATATCGAGTAACCTAAAACCGAGTCAACAATGTTCAGAAGTTGTTAAGAAGGCAAACAAAATAATTGGCTTTATAGGCAGGTCATTTGAGCATAAATCCAAAGAAGTTATCCTAACCCTTTACAATTCCTTAGTCCGCCCTCTTCTGGAATACTGCGTTCAATCCTGGTGCCCTTATTACCAAAAAAGATATAAACAAGCTAGAACGAGTTCAACGTAGAGTTACCAAAATTATACCTAGCCTAAAGAACAAACCATTCGAAGAGCGTCTTAGAGAATTAAATCTATTTCCTTTAACCCAGTGCAGATTAAGAGGTGACTTAATTCAAGTGTTCAAAATCATCAAAGGCATCGACAATATGAACTGTAGTAAGTACTTCACTATCGACCAATCTAATTACACGCGGGGAAACGGTTGCAAAATTATTGGTAAATCATTTAACTCACACGAATCTAAGAATTTCTTCTTCAATCGAGTTGTCAACTTGTGGAATGGGCTTCCCCGAAACGTTATAGACTGCATCACCGTTTATTCATTTAAACTCCGCCTAGACAAATATCTCGCATCAAACCCGCGACTGACTGCGTTTTTAAATGAATAACTTTATTTTATCCCCCCTCAGTTACTAACCCATCTGTCCCCTACTAACTTCCTAATCCTGCCACGGACATTAGTTCCAGGGCAGTAATTCCCTTTCCAATGTTCCCTTACCCACTCTAAACCACTGTTTGGACACTTGATCCTCAGTGTTTTGGAGGACAAGCAACCTAGAAGGGTCACTAGATCTGTTGTTGCTTGATTTCCTTTGTACTCCTTTGTACTCGTTTGACTAGCCAGAAGGAAGAGGTCACACCATGGCTCGGTGGGCACTAGCACCCGGGCCCCCATCGCCCCAAATCAGTCATCCCCGGAGGAAGAGGACCTCGTAACCGCAACCAAGGCCTCTGACCCACAAGACGGGGTACACCCCTGGGGAGACGTTAAATGCAGGGTAGGAAATGGGGAAGTAGCAAGAAGAAGAGCAGGAAAGGGATGAGAAGAATGGCCAGGGGTGAGCAGCAGGGAAAAGTAGTCCGCGGGAGAAAGAAAAGCAAGGATCCCCTGGCCTGCAGAGGAAAGGGGGGCCCCCCAAGGTGGAGGAGGGAGAGACACCCCCCCTGGTAGATCGGCAGGCGGAGGAGAGACAGCCAGGAAACGTATCCGCAACAGGGTGCTCCCCCATGGATAGAGGGGGAGAGGAGAGCAAAAGAAGAACCACCCTCGCCGTCGAATTTCCATCGAGCGGAACTGCGGCAGCCGCGGTCCCCGAACAAAAATAGTTAGCGGAGGGCAGCTGAGGAGGTGGATGAGCAGCCAGGCAAGGGGAGTGGCGAGCCGTAGCCTGGCGATGAGAAGAGGAGCGACGGGGAGAGTGTGACCCCACCAGAAGCACCAAGGCCAACGAGCACGGAGAGGGCGGAAAGTGGTGGCACCCACCCTAAAGGTAGCCAAACAGGTTGAGGAGCAAGAAGAGGGCAAGCGGAGGAGGCGCCCCCTCCAGAGGGGCCCGGCCGGAGGGATGCACGCTGGTACATTATGGGTAAAAAGAACCCAGCAAATGATCACTGATGTGAAAAAGAGGGGGCACAGAGCTGTTTGCAGTGAATGTGTCGGTGGCGAAATAACTCTTGTGTGATGATTCATGAACCACACGACGCCCGGCCCCTGGCCCACTCGAGAGAATCGAAGGGGCGACTCTGGGGAAAAAACGCTAGATGATAAATGACCGACATAAACACTACAAATCAAGAAGGCAGCCACAGGCGATTTCTGAATTTTACCTCAAAACGTAAACACCTACGCTATGAAAATATGAAAACTCACATCGGGGCATAGCCTATAACTGAATGATAAAGCTAGGCTACTAATAAGCAAAAACTATGCCCAGAACTAAAGGAAAAGACAATATGAAAAGAGAAAGAGTGACTAAACATCACATGGGAAGCAAGGCGACCCCCGAACCTTCGGTAGACTATTATCACACTCGACCTCCATGTGATACATTCTAATCATTCTGGAGCCCATTTCATGTGTGCCCTTAACCATGTAGCATCTGTCTAACATAAAAGAAGGCCAAAGAAGCAGAACAGGGTGGATTTAAGAACACAAGGCATAGACGTATGAATCATATGAGGGCGCAGGCGAAAATGATACTTGGAAAGCGACGCATGCGCTGAGGTTCGACCAGGTGTCAACATTGACAGAAGACGGTATGGGCTTTCAGCTGTAATTCAGGTAAATTCCTTTTTCTTCTCTTCCATGCTTTTTTGACCTTCGGTGGTGGTCTTGGTTAGTGTACAACGTTTCCTAGAACAAGTTAAGGAGTAGACGCTAGACGTTTTATTTTTTAACCGCAGTTGGGGTGACGACTTGGCAGTCTAATTAGGCAAGTCATCACTGCAATGGGGTTAATAACCTTAACTTTGAATTTACCAAGACTACTAACAAATATCTTGGTTGTGCGTGTATTGAGTGTTAAACCCTTAGCTTAACAGAGAGAGAGAGTGTATGTGTGTGTATGTGTTTGTTTTGTTTTAAGAACTTGGCAACTTTCTGTAGTTGTGCCTCTTTTAAGGTTGCGCCACACCAAGCCCGCAATCGAATATATCCTGATGTAAATTGTTTGATCGTTTACATCAGAAAAACTAAAATAAATAATTCAATAAAAAAATCGAACTGAAATAACCCATTGCATTACCTCACATTATGGGTATAGTTTTCAAACTGCCACACCAAATTATGTCTGATATAATCTGACGTAGCAGTCTGAAAGGTTCGCTCAGAGTGTGAAGTTATTCCAGGACTTTTTTTCTGATGTATCTGATCGAACAAATTGCGTCAGGGTATCTCTGGTTCCGAGGTTGGTGTGGGGCGACCAGAGGCCTTTTCTTAGTCATCAATATATTGCAGTCTCTGTCGTGTTCCAAAGTCAATTGAAATCAAATACTTAGTTGTGTTTTAGACTGAATTACAACTTTTTTATATAATTTGGTTAGAGTTTAAGTATTACATTCACGAAATTTGAACTTAAGTTGACTGACCCAGGTATGACTGAAATTGTTTGATTTACAATTCCTTAGTAAATACTGTATTGGAGGAATCATAGCTATTACAAGCTGCTTCACTTTTATGTTTGCATAATCACATTAGGATTCGTAAACTAGATGGCATGTGTATTATACAAATTATCTACATAATATGACAATTTAAAAACAATTATAATTCATTCCCGGCATCATTAATATTGCTTAAAGAAAGGACAAATTTAATACCAATCCCTGTGTTCGAACACACGTAAATGGAAAATTGTAAAGCAATCTGGATGTACAGTTGCCCACATAAGTTATGTTCCTCTCCGAGATCTTATGCACGGAAATATAATGCGGATGATTGAAATACACACGTATAATTTGTTATGCAGTGGTTAAATCATCTGACTAATCAACTGATAATTAAAAGAATCCACACTCACACTTCATTAATACTAGTCTTTCTTTCATACATAATATCACAACGAGGAAGAGAACTTGTGGGCAACTAACACAATAATGGAGTCAGCAAATCATGTTAATTAAAAGCAATACATGATGGGTAATACAAGTTAGACTAGGGAGTAATTACCTCATACGATATAAACCCTCAGTACATTTTCTTAACCACTTATCACATAGAGTTCTAAGGCCTCGGAAAACTATAAAGTGGTTAAAGGATACATATCACGTGGTCTGGGGTGGCATAAGCTGGTCCAGGGGTACGGGCAGGCCGGGTGTGACACCAAAAATAGGTGTTATCTAAACGGAATCTGATAAGAGAGAGAGAGAGAGCGGCGTCCTTATCAACACAAGACGTCACAGGTGAGGCTTCAAATTCAAATTCAAATTCAAATAGTTTTATTGTTGTATGACAAAATACATAATACAAGAATAAGTTGTGTTAAAAGGTTATCACATAACAAAGAGGACTTGATACCTATTGGTATATACTGTATGTCCTGAAATACGATTATAATAAATACAAAATTTGAAGTAGTGGCGAATGAAGACAAAAGAGATATGCACCCAAACCCAAGTATAAAGAGAAATATTATAATTTTAACTAGCAGAAGTATCTGCGGTATAAGTAAATAGTATACTTACATAAATCCAAAAATACCTAAACATACTCACACATCTACATAATGACACCACCAGGCCCCAACCAAGGTGGTCAGCATGATCGTGACCATACACAAACACCTGATCACAATCAGTCCTCATTCCAGATGAATCATGAGTATTATATTAAATAGACAAGGGCCCAATGGTGCGATTGAATATATCCGCATCCCACACACATTCAAACTATCACACACATGTACACATAGTATATATAAACATCATACATATACATAATTGCATGCAGACCAGACCAGATGGCTGGAGTAAAGTAGGAAAGAAGAGCAATTGCATGCATAAACAGACACTGAACTTATAAAAATATAACTGCACATTTACAATCATACGCACATACTCACATATTTATTAATTCATACAAACTCCCAAATACCATTCATAGTTACACATGTATCCATTTACCGAATAAAATACATTACCACATACACACAACAGCTATAAAAGCAAATTAATGCAAAACCTTATACATTCTTTGCGCTCACTAATAATAGTTAGGCGATAATCCAGACAATATGCCGCATAAATCCATGCCTCTTGCCCCACACTCCCCCGTCAATACCAGCACTCTCCAGGACACAAATCCTGGCCCTCGAATTAAATAGAGCAATATCATCAGTTCTTTACTTAGTACTTGCTTTTCATTGTTACATTTTATTTTTCAAGAGTTCATAGCAGGCCAAGACCAATGTCTCAGGGCGCACACATACATGACATTCACAATACACAGTCGCGCCCACGATTCGATTCCCGTACAATTCCTTTCTAAACTAACAACAATATATAATTTAATTAGGGAAGTCCATCAACTCACCTACAATACATGTTCAGTATATAATCAAAATGGTTCAAGTGTTTCAAAAATGTTTGTATAAATGGCTAACAAGATCCCGCCCACGACTGTACATGCACAGCTGTAGTTGGGAACAACTGAACACCATCAACTGATAACAAAAGACAGTGAGCGGTAACTAGTGAATCCAGTATTCTAATTATGAGACAAAAACACTTTTTCAAACAGTTCACCACAGCAACCCCATTGGTTCCTTTCAATCAATATTAATATCAAATACCCCATTACCGAATACCTTCACCAAATGATTATATACATTTGGTATAATCTACATACGAATTCCATTAAATCCAAATGAAAGAAATAAGTAACCAAGATAATCATATTTAACAAAATGGCTATCATACAGTACCTTAAAGTTATGAGGTACGATAATTACAAATCAATTAGCTATCGTATGATAGCTTACAGCTATGAGTTACGATATACTCCCGGCCACAGAATCTATTTACTGTATCTACAGGAGCCCTTCCCCAATCATGTTGCGCCACAACTGGGTAGACCTCAATGCAGCCCACCGCGAAGGACGTCCAGAATGTGGGACGTTCATCCCCATTGGGTTGAATTGGTGAATCAGGGTTGTTATTGGAGTTCTCGTCCAAAGATGGGGTAATTACAACACCTTCGAGTGGATATAACTTTATAATTGGACGAGTAGTAGTTCCATTGGCAGTCTTCAGTCTTGCAACACGAACTTGTCCGTCAACTCCAGTAAGCAGATGAGTAATCCTTCCAAGTTTCCACAGCATACTCGGTCCTTCATCTTGGATAAGTACGACATCTACTTGTGGTGGGGATGTCCTCTAGTGGATCCTCGAGGTTTAGCTCCCTCCTTGAGGGACAGCAGATAATCCGAAGTCCAGCGTCTCCAAAGATCATTTGACAGATTACAAGTACATTGAAATCTACGTGTTAAGCTCTCCATCTGTGACCATTCCCCATCCTTTAGGTCATCTTCTTTTACCTCTAGAATAGGAAACGATCATAATCTACCTGTTATTAACTGTGATGGCGTGAGGCTCATCGAGGGCACCTGATACATAAGTTCAAGGTCTATAATTTACTGATGCTTCTAATTCATGGAAAATTGTCTGCAATTCCTCCACAGTAATGACTGCCCGACCCAAAACCTTTTAATACCAGCCTTTACCACTCAAATACGTCTCTCCCTAATGGCTCCAAACCAAGGGGCTTTACAAGGTATAAACCGCCATTCACACTTAATTTCCTACAAAAACGTTCTAAGACCTGGACCATCCATCATCCCCTTCAGTGTACGTGCTCCACGAGTGAAGGTTGTCGCATTATCACTGAGAATTAACTGTGGAAAACCTTGTCTGCCACAGAACCTCCTAAGTGCATGGAGAAAGGACTCGCTTGACAAATTATCCACAACTTCTAAATGTATCGCACGAGTCACAGCACAAGTGAAGAGGATAATATACAGTACACCTTACACCATATATCTTTGACTCTTTTAACAGTCACTGTACCAGTATAATCCACACCAGTTACCTGAAAGGGTTCCAGTTAATGGACCCTGAACTCTGGCAGTGGAGGTAGGGGTGCTCTATGGAAGTGGGATCCCTGTAGCCTTTTACAAGGTATACAATGTATAATTACACGCTTTACATATTGTCGCATTTTCGGGATCTACCATATTCTCTTTAAATAAGCCACAATATATCCTACGCCATTGTGATGACACAACCTGTGAGTTTACAGTACATAAAGGAACCTTAATCTATGCTGGTTTGGCAGAACAGGATTAACAGACTTTGGTATCTTGGCACTCTGTAACTTGCTTTTACAACGCACAACACCCTTATCCAAGAAGAGACCCAATTGTTTCACTAGGTTAGTAGGTGTCCCTTTATTGCTACATAAATGGCGATACTCCTGCAGATAACTTGCCTTCTGGGCTAATTCCACAAGCTTCAATTTGGCAGTTGTTATCTCCTTTAACTCGAGATGTGGTACCATAGCCAGTTGTCTTTTCTCCATCTTGGCTCTTAGGATCTTTATAAACCTCAATATCCAAGCCATTACATTTACCAATGTGGTATAACTACTCTACCTATCCTATTAAAACATGGCATTATGCTCAACAGGAGCAATGGCTACATTAGGATCCATTATCATATGTATTCCGGTGATATTATCTGTGGGCCAAGATTAATGGTGTGTTAGCCAAGATTCTCATCACAATACAGAATCAACAAGGGCACCCACAGATATCCCCCTTGTGATTAGATCACTTGGATTATCCTTAGAGCAGACATAATGAAAACGGGCATCAGGGACTAGAATATTAACTTCATCTACCCGATTTCGGATATAGATGAACAACAACTTCTTACCTGTCACCCAGTGTAATGCTATCTGTCTATCCGATCATATGTGGGTCGAAACAATATCCATCTCGTTGGCGTAGGCCTCCTTAATAAATTTAGCCAGACGAGCTGCTACCAGTACTGCCGTCAATTCCATCTTAGGAATGGTCAATCCCTACCTTAGCTTTAGCTATTAGTAACCTCCTGGCATCTCCATTTACCAGATAGGCAGCCGCTCCTTAAGCCACAGAACTAGCAGCATTGAAGAGATGTAAAGTAAATTCCCTCCCGTATGTGACTTTGCAAGAAAATAGGACCTCTGTACACTTCACTAAATCACAATATATCTCATGCCATTCGTTCTGTAATTCGTCTGTAATCGGATTATCCCATCCACACTAAAGTCGCCTCAAGTACTGCATAAAGAGACATGCCCGAAAGGTTACAGGTAACAGCGCTCCAATTTGATCAAACAGGCTGATACTTAATGCTTCCCTTTCGGTGAATACACTTAGTACCTCCAACCTTACCGGGTAAGCTATTATATCCTCTTTAGTTAGCCATATCAACCCCTGGTCTCACCTTTTCCTGATTGTCAGTAGCCACACCACTGATCCGTGCTGCTTCCCGTACCTCTCTGCTATTTGACACCCACTCTCTCAGGAAAAGGTTGGCCCATGTGAAGATACTCTATGCTCTCCAACTTTCTTTAACCCTTGTCTATCGGGGCCCGACTTAAGTCCGTATCGTAAAATGTTGACTATGTGGCGGGGCCCGACTTAATTAAGTCCGAGTGCAATTTTGGCGCAATATTGGCTCTGAGAGAGAGACGAGTGACTGGAGGAGCATGGGTTACCTCATGACCGCTCGCCACGGCCGTCGTGGACCATCTGAGATGTACTCCACTTACATCCACCCTCACTCCCTCGCTACATACGTAATTATATAAAGAAATTACCGTATTTTACCAATTTTGCCCTTCGGTTGCACGATCGTTGCAAGACAACCAGTGATCGTAGAAGGATGGTTCGGGTGTCATTGAAAAGCTCAATTTACGCCCTTTCAGGGCTACATACTTGTATTACGCTCTGGGTCTTGTTTATGCATGAAAAAGAGCACAGAAACAACCCCATTTATGGTAAAAATCCCCCGCTGAGCGGCACAGTGAAATATACTCCACCACCCGCTCTTAAGGTGTTAAGTAGGCCTTTTTCACTGTCAGAAGTACATTTAACTCCCTAAGAGCGGGCATGTTTGTAACATCTACTACCTGCCAAGCGGGCATATTTACCCTAAACGAGCCTCATTCCATGCTCTTTTTCATGCATAAAGAAGAGCCAGAGCGTACTACAATTATGTATCCGTGAAAGGGCGATAATAGAGCTTTCCAATGACACCTGAATCATCCTTGTACGAACACGGGTTATCCTGTAGCGATCGAGCAACCGAAGGTGAAAAACCCTAAAATTAGGTAATTTCCCCCCAAAAATTCCTGGTCTCGCGTGGCTGAGTGTGTGGGATGTTGCAGCGGCAGTCTCAGTAGAGGCACTGTGGTCATGCCGAACGATCAGAGCCCGCCTATCATCCTCCCAATGCACATACTCTCTCTCAGAGCCCCTAATGTGCTCAGAATGCCGCCCGTCATATGACGGGTACCGCTTCATTGTCCATTTATCTCTAGCCCGTCGTATGACGGGTACCGCCAGTTAGGTGTTAAGGTTGTCTATATATACTGTAGTCCACGAATCAACTGTTCTTTCAGTTCAGAATCTTCCGTAATGCACGACAGAGGAAAACGAATCGTAGCATTTAATAAATATTGTGAGCAAGTCGCTCTAAAGTACAGAGGTAAATCTATATAACTTATAAGGACTACTTAGATCTAAAGGGTCAACTGGCCAAAGGAATCTGGTAGTATCTCTGTCACTCTCATAGAGTCCCACCATTAACCCTCTCCGACATATGACGCGATTTTGAGCCAATTAGGGATACTTTAAAGCCTTTGTTACCATCAGGGGTATTTATAAACACTTAGTTTAGTTACTTCAACCTCTGCAGTTGTCTTTGAGTTAGCTGTGGGCAAAAAACTAATTTTGGAGAGGTAATTATAAGAGTGAGATAACTCTAATTTCTTATTGCTAATCTGGCAACCTCTGCGTCATATGTGTGTGAAAGGGTTAAAAAGGCCTTCTCGATATCGCTTACTCATGCAATTTTATATAATCTAAAGTGAAGACAAATCTGGGCCAAGCCATTTACCAAAGAGGGTCCTGTCTCATGGCAATCATTGAGCCTGAGTGAATCTGTCCCCATATTTGCAGAGCAATCAAACACAATCCTCACTGGGGTAGTAACGCTATTTTTTTTAACTCTGTGATGGGATAAGTAGTGGTATGGGTCGTTCTTGGTATCTTTGTTGGGTACCTCCTCGATGAATCCTCTATCCAGTTGATCCTCCAAGACCGTACTGTACTACTGACAATATTGTATATCCTCCGAGAACATACATTGAAGACCACAGAGCCTCCCAAAGGCTAACTTGAAATTATCAGGTAATAAATGACTGTTGGATTTCCATGGTAACCTCACAATGTAGCGTCCCTGCTCATCAGAAAACTCAACAGTCTTATTAAATCTTTCAAGGGTCTCTCCTGATAATTCATCAGTCTCATCAGCCCTAATCCCAATATGTTCCAGTTCCCATAATGCAGACACATTTTTAAGGATTGTGACCATTTCAACTTGGGTGCTCTCTCCTTGGAGTGATAAGATCCGCTCATAGCATATTTGTATATGGTGGGTATCAAAATTATATTGTTGCTCCTCACAATTCCAGCATGCACAAAACTGTAGTAATAATCTGCTCCGATCAAAAGTTGTAGCTCAACTCCAGCCTCAGGTCTCGAGTCTGCTAGCCGATAACTCTTGTTGATCAGCCCGCTTACTATTCCCTCGATACTTCTTCCTGTTTTACACAAAGGCAGTCGGTCTACCACAACTGCTTCCATTTCCTTCCACTGGCATCTTTGACGATATTGGATTCTCACTGTATCATATTCTTAATTTCCAAAGTACCAGTGAAACCCTGCAATTGCTGATTTACCTAACTGCCCATAGCATATCTCAATTCTGAGAGGTAAACACGAAAAATAAAGATTTTCTGTGAACACTGATCAAATAATGCCTGCATGGGTACACTATGGTCCGCATTACCTCTGAGTGGTACTTTCATAGTTGGGAGCAATACAGTTTGTTTAGTTGAAGCGATAGCCATTGTAGAGCTGACATTTTTTTCTTCATTAGGCGGTTTACTTGAATTACCCCTTACGTCAGACTAGAACAAACAATTATAATATTCTTCTCTTGGCAATACTTGCAAGGACCCTCCTTTGGGTTATTTATTTATTTTTTGTTTGTCTATGTGAGAGAGGGAGACAAAAGGCAGCACTGCCTGTAGCGAGTGCCTCCCCCAGAGTTGAAAGAGTGACAGGGCCAGAATCAAGGGATGTTCGAGCCAAAATGCCTGGACACACAGAGTTTGAAGCAATTTAGGTCATAGGAAGAGGTAAAAACTGATTCTGGGAGAGAGTTCCAGAGCTCAGCAGTTGAACAGAAGAAAGACTGAGAATACCGTTTCACTCTCGGGTTGGAGAGTTGCACAGAGAAGGGGTGGGATTGAGTTGCTAGACGGGTACTACGTACCCTACGTAGAGGAGGTGATATACACTGGGAAAGCTCTGAAGAACACTGATTATTGTAGTAGCGATAGAATAGCGAGAGATGCAATATTGCGGCAAAGAGAGAGAGACTGCAGAGAGTCGATGAGTGGATGGGAGTTAATGATACGAAAGGCTTTCCTTTCTACTTTGTCTAGGAGTGCAGTGTGAGAGGATCCTCCCCACACATATGAACAATACTCAATACAAGGACGCACTGTGTCCCTGTACAGAGCCAGAAGCTGCGCAGGAGTAAAGAACCCCTTGAGGCAGTTTAGCCCACCCAGCTTCTGGGAGGCTGACTTAGCAAGACTGGTAATATGGTCCTTCAAAGTGAGAGCAGAAGAAAAGGAGACACTGAGAATATTGAGAGAAGATGAAGGATTGAATTGTGTATTGTTGAAGTGTAAGGGATAATCCTCTGGAAGATCTGAACAGGTAGTAAGATGAAGAAATTGGGTTTTGGAAGCATTAAAGGTAACAAGGTTTTCTCTGCCCTAATTGGAAATAGTATTTAAATCAGCGGATAAGTGTTGCATGGCTTCATTACGTTTGTGTTTGAGGGATTGCTGGCTGGGGCGTTCAGGAAAACTAATTGAGTAGTGTAAGGTAAGAGTCGTCTGCGTATAAATGGATGGGACTGGAAGTACAGTTAAGAGGTTCATTTATGAAAGTTAGAAAGAGAATGGGAGATAGGACAGAGCCCAAAGGAACACCGGAGTTGATAGGACGAGGAAGTGAGCGATGGCCATCCACAACCGGTGCTATGGAACGGCCGGAAAGGAAATTAGAGACAAAGGCACAGATGGAGGGATTGAAACCGAAGGAGGGTAGTTTAGAAAAAAAGATTTATGCCAGACTCTATCGGAGGCCTTCGATATGTCTGGTGCAATATAAAAGGTCTCACCGAAGCCCCGAAAGGAGGATGACCAAGAGATAGTAAAATATGAAAGATCACCAGTAGAGCGACCTTTAAGGAAGCCATACTGGCGATCCGAGAGTAGATTATGAGAAGAGAAATGCTTATGAAATTTGGATACAAGAATAGTTTCAAAAACTTTAGAGATACAAGAGATGAGAGCAATTGGACGATAGTTGAAGGGTAGAGAGCGACAGGTTGAATAAGAGCAAACTTGCAGCAAGAAGGGAAGACATTAGAGGAGAGACAGAGACGAAAGATTTTGCCTAGGCAGTGAGTCGGCACGGAAGCACAGTTTCTTAGTACAACAGGAGGAACACCGTCCGGACCTACGCCTTCTTGGTATCAAGCCCAGAGAGGGTAGAAAGTACATCCTTAGAAGATAATAAGGATATTAGGAATAAGTAGGGGAGAGGGAGGTGGAGAGAATGGAATAGCACCGGAATCATCCAAGGTGGAGTTTCTAGCAAAATTTGAGCAAAAAGTTCAGCTTTGTCAGAGGAAGAAGTGATGGTACATCAGAGGGGAAAAGGGGAGGGAAAGACGAGGAAGAAAAATTGTTGGAGAGGTTTTTGGCTAGATGCCAGAAATCTTGGGAAGAGCTATAGTTGGATAGTTCAGTGCATTTATTATTGATGAAGGAGTGCTTGGCAAGTCGAAGAACAGATATGGCTTGATTTCGGGCAGAAAAATAGGAAGAATGAGATTCTTGAGTTTTAAGGCGTTGGTACCGTTTGAATGCTTCCTCCTTGTTGCGGACAGCAGTAGAACAAGCGTGAGTGAGTGAACCAAGATTTGTTTGCATTAGACTGAGAGAAAGAAAATGGAATGTATGCTCCCATGCCCGAGAGGATTACCTCGGTAATGCTTTTAGCACTCTCAGAGGGTCCCCGGCCATGGAAGCAAAAGCCATTCCATGGGAAATCAAAGAAGTATTGCCGAAGAGCCTCCCAGTCGGTAGCGCCAACGTGCCACAAGTGCCACCGGTTGGGAGGATCGGGTAGCTGTACTGGAGAGATAGGACAGGTGACAGATGTTAGTTGATGGTCGGAGGAGCCCAAAGGAGAGAAAAGATTTATAGTATAAACAGAAGAGTTAGAGGTTAGGAATAATTCAAAAATATTGGGCCGATCTCCGAACTGATCCTGGATATGGGTGGGTTGCTGGACTAGCTACTCTAGGTCATTTAGGACAGAAAAGATGTAGGCTTGTTCACCGGATTGGTCAGTGGAAACAGAGGAGAGCCATTGCTGGTGGTGAACGTTGAAATCTCCAAGGATGGAGATTTCTGCGAAAGGAGAGATGGATAGAATGTGTTCCACTTTAGAAGTTAGATAGTCACAGAATCTTGGATAGTCAGTAGAATTAGGGGAGAGATAAACAGTGCAGAAATATTTAGTTTGAGAGTGACAAGAAAGCTTTAGCCAGAGAGTTGAGAATTCAGATAAGTCTAAGATAGACATAGTAGGAGGATACAGAGAAGGGTTTGCTGTCAGTAGTTCCAGACATCTGAGTTTCGGTGAGGAAGAGAAGATCAGGGTTGGAGGACAGGTGGTGTTCCACAGAGTGAATGTTATGCCCTGATTTTATTCAGGTTTAACTATTAGTTAGGGTGAGTTCTTTCGCGACTGGGATATCCAAGTTCATACAAATACATATACGGTAGACAATAGGGATACAGATAATATCGAAATATGGTTTGTAGTACAGTTTATTCACTTAGTTCCTAAATACATAAAACTGAGGGTTAAAGATGCTAACATAAGAATTTCATAGGGTACAACTTAATTACCTATCGTCTAGCATGTTCGCGGATCTAGATGGAGATCATGATTGTATGCTCAATGCGGCTTAAATTGAATTCTCTTTCTTGAGAATCAAATCAATATTCTATTATTGAAAGATTGTATAAACACTTAATCATTTTACCTTAATGTTCACTATATCCCTTGACTTGGGTTTAATTAGCTACTAGTATGTGACGAGGTTAAAGTAAGTTAATATATTTCTTTTCTATGAATATATAATCTTATACACTGGTATACTTCATAAGTTTGAATTCAAGTTTTATTTCAGAGTTCGTTGAGGTGAGAATCCGCCTTATTTGGATTTAATTTATTATTCAAGCTAGAGAGGTGTACTAAACGAATTTATCACTGGTACACGAATAGAAGTAATCTGTTTTATAGATTATCTTAAAGGAACACTGTGATTTATATCAAAATAAGGAGAGTATGGACTCTAACTATTTTCTCACTGGGCGGAAATGTGACAGAGTTATTTTATGCACAAAATCCGTCTTATTTGGATTTAATTTCTTATTCAAGTTAGAGAGGTGTACTAAACAAATTTATGACTGGTATACGAATAGAAGTAATCTGTTTCTATAGATTATCTTTAATGAACACTTTGAGGATTTTATCTTGAATAAGGGGGTTAAGGGACTCTGAGTATTTTATCACTTTTTGAACTCTAACTTAACATAAGAACATAAGAACATAAGAAAATGGGAGTCTGCAGAAAGCCGATTGGCCCAAGCAAGGCAGATCCCTGTCCCACACAACCCCAATTACAAAGCCCAATTATAGGCTCAACACTCTAATACCCTGAGGATCATCTTACCAAAACGGTTAGAGATTAACGCAGGATTACGGGGGTCTGCAGAGCGCTGATTGGCCCAACCCTGCTGATCCCCCTTCACACCCAACCCTTCTCGTCCATATGCTTATCCAATTTTATCTTAAAGCTCCCTATCGTTTTTAATCCCACTATAGCACCTGGTAGTCCATTCCACCCATCTACAACTCTGTTACCAAACCAATATTTGCCTATATCTTTTCTGAAACGAAATTTATCTAATTTGAAACCATTGGTACGAGTTCTTTCGCTATCACTGAGCTTTAGTACATTTGTCATGTTCCCTTTGTTAATCCCACTAACCCACTTGAACACCTCTATCATATCCCCTCTAACTCTGCGTCTCTCTAACGAATGTAAGCCTAATTTCTTCAACCTTTCTTTATACGGAAGATTTCTAATATTATGGATCATTTTTGTCATTCTACGTTGTACTCTCTCCAATGAATCTATGTCCATTCTGTAATAAGGACACCAAAATTGAACAGCATAATCCATATGGGGTCTCACTAATGACAAGTAAAGTTTTAAGATAACATCAGCAGTTCTGTTACTCACACTCCTAGAGATGAACCCGAGAATCCTGTTTGCCTTGTTTCGAACGCTTATACACTGTTGTCTAGGCTTCAAATCATTGCTAACAAACACACCTAGATCTTTCTCACAATTCGAGTTTTCTAATTCCACATTAGCTAGTTTATATTTAACATTTGTATGCATCTTCCCTATCTTTAATACCTTGCATTTGTCAATGTTAAACTTCATCTGCCAATTTACTGACCATTCGTGTAAGGTATCTAGATCCCTTTGGAGGCACTCTATATCTCTATCTGAATCAATTGTTCTCCCCATTTTGGTATCGTCTGCAAATTTACTTATCCTACTAGTTATACCTAAATCTAGGTCATTTATGTATATAACAAACAACAGAGGACCTAATACAGATCCCTGGGGGACACCACTTTTGACTGCTCCCCATTCTGACTTCGTACCATTTATGCTGACTCTCTGCTTCCTACCAATTAGCCATGACCTAATCCATCCCAACAACGCCCCACCTATTCCATGCGCCTCAACCTTTCTCATCAATCTCTCATGGGGGACTCTGTCGAAAGCTTTACTGAAATCTAAATATATTATATCATATGACTTGTCATTATCTACTGCTTCATATACCTCTGAGAAAAAACTAAGCAAATTAGTAAGGCAAGAACGTCCCTGAGTGAATCCATGCTGAGAAGAATTTATTAAATTAAATGTATCTAAGTGGTTTCTAATTTTACTAGCAATAATTGACTCTAGTAGCTTTCCTATGATTGATGTAAGACTAATGGGACGGTAATTGGATGCTATTGATTTGTCACCTTTTTTGAAGATCGGAACTACGTTTGCAAGCTTCCAAGCTTCTGGAACTATACCTGTCTCCAATGACTTGTTAAATAAAAATGTTAATGGGTAACTTAACTCATCCCTACATTCTTTTAATACTCTAGCATATACCTGGTCAGGACCAGGCGATTTATGAGGTTTCAGTCTGTCAATTTCCTTAAGCACATCATTTCTACTTATAGTAACCGTACTTAACCTATTTTCTATACTATCGCTATATACCTTACGGACTTCTGGAAACTGTGCCAAATTTTCATTAGTGAAAACGGAAAGAAATTGACTATTTAATGTACTGCACATTTCTAAATCATTTTCTTATTTCTGCCTCGTCACTGGCATTGATATAGGTATCTTTCTTCAATCTTTCTTTTCTTAGAAAGGTAGAACACTAGCTGCTTGATGTCTTCGGAGTCTCCGTAGGCCGTCTAGGTTGGCCGGTCGTGTGAAGTAATGTTACATAATTATGGGTTAATGGGTCTTAATTTTTTTAGAGATGGAACGAATATAAATGTTCACTATTTGCGAATTCGAATACGAATGCGATATTTTGTTTGTAAAATTCGCGAATTAGAATACGAATTGCGAATATTTCAATCGTTATTTCATCCTCCAAGAACAGGTAATTCTTTTTATATCGCCAACAACTGTTAATTTAATTACTATGAAATTAATTACCGGAAGTTAATGACGATGTGAATGTATAATTTCTTTAATATCATAAATGAGCTGTATGAATTAATTTTGAATATATTGTAAGAGTTTTGAGTTCTTGTTGCTAAGATGGTTTTTCAACCCCAATGTGAATTTTCCTTTCCGAGAAAATGTATTATTGCAAATCTTTCACTTTGCCATGTCACTAGTGATTAATTCAAAGTAATCCCAAACTACACTGGTGTGACTGGACGCCATTGTGCAATAGCTACAATTCTGTTCTCTTTCAAGGGAAGTTGGTTGCAGTCGAGGGTGAGAGATAGACAAATACATCCCACCTCGAGTATGGCTCACTCAGCAATGAGCGCTTAAGTTATGAAGCCCACTGGTGGTGACCCAGAGTTGCCAATTCAAATTTCTTTTGACGCTAGATTGACTATGAAAAAGCGCTGAAAAAGTGCTAAAGTAGGATTGAAATAAAATAGGTGTTTATAACAGTTATCCCTCTGAATATTATGCCATGTCATTGACTTCCATTTATATATTTCATAGTAATTTAATTAATGTTTGTTGGTGATTAAACATCTCTAAATCTAACGCTATAGGTGCTAAGTTGGCGATTTTGCTTGGGGATGGAGGCAGAGAGACAGGGTAACAGAGAGTTAAGCCACTTTCACACATTCACGATGTTGGTCCCGATGTACCCCGAGGTACACAAATTGGTACATCGACAGAGACAGTGACAGGATGTATGCGTTTGACGACGAAGCCTCGACGGTGATACGTCGTAGCCACGCCGGGCCAGATGGTACCACGGTTGCAACACGACGGTGCCACGTCAATGCTGTAACGGTCAAAATTCCGGTCAAAACCGTACCCCGACGTACCCCGACGTGGCACGTGGGGAACACGACGAGGGGCGATGGACTTATGATGGTGACACGTGGCCAACCCGACGAGGACGACGCCACAACGTCAGGCAGCCTGACAGATATCATCAATACATATGGTGTTAAAGGTATTACGTTCAACGGTCAAGTTTAAGGTAAGATAAGGTCGAATTATTTCTTTGTAAGGTATAGGCATATGGATTTTTTGTATATAATCAAGTTTTTGTCGTAGAGAGCTGGTTCTTCGTAAATAACAATCTGTATTCATTGCCGGTATACGAAATTAATATCTAAAAACTGTATCGAACGTTAAATTATATGAAAATAGACCATGAAGTGAAACGAAAATATTTACCAGTGGGTGACAGCGGCGACGGACAAAAAATATTCATGAAAAATAAAAGTTTTGATCGTACATAGGCCATATAATTATGTACCATTAGAAAGCTAATGAAAAATCCAATATATCACTTGCTTATAGAATATTCATTGTCCCATATTTTATCGGTGAAAATGGGGAGGGGAAGTATGGGCGGACTGAACAGTAACCTTCACCTGCGGTGAAATTCCACATATTATTATTTTAATTTATTTTGTTGTTGAATTCATATATAATAACCTTTCCTCTTGCCGTTCATAATTTTTGTTAAATAACAACAAACAATTATTATGGGTGAAAACCAACTGAGATGGGGAGGGAAAGTACGAGCTGACTGAACAGTAACCTTCACCTACGGTGAAATTCCACATATTATTTTTATTTATTGTTTTGTTGAAATCTTATATACTAACCTTTCCTCTTGCCGTTCATAAAAAATGTAATTACAAAAAACAATTATTATGGGTGAAAACCAATTGAGAGCGAATATTTTGGTGCGGCTGGGATTCTATAAAAACAAAAAACTATCGTTATAGATTTATTTCTATAAAATCCAATATTGATGATAGCATATTCTAAACACCGCCACCATGTTCAGCGGAATTTTTTTTTTTGATTTATTATGCAAATAAAAATAACGATAAAAAACGATATACCGGTACCGGTATATCTCATATAGTATATAATATAACAGTGCGTTTAATATCCACAGGTAGGCTACACTTCGTGATGAATCATATTTTCTCTAATTGTGGAAGGTAAACTGTATTGATATAAACCTATCTTGTGCAAAAGGATTGATATAAACATAGCTTGTGCAAGGATGGAATCGTCGAAAACACAGGAACAATCTCCTCTATCTAAACCCATCCACCCACACAAACACTACCTTGTGTTAAATTAATCAATAACACTTAGTATTTCCTTTGGCTTTTACTATTATAAACACTACTGTATTAGGTAAAATGAAATTCAATTCCATAGAGCATAATTATAATAACATTTATTGCATACCGTGTATCAGTGGCGGTCGATATAGCCACACAAGAACAATAACACACACACACGCACACACACTCACTCGACAATTAACACACACGTGTTTCGGTAATCATACCGGTACACTGATTTTTCATTTGAACTTATTAACTCGTTTGATATAAGTTGATTATGGAATATTATATATGGTATATACGTAATAGGCCTACCGTATACCATATCAGGTCTTTATTTATTCATCATGTGCGTATTTATAGTGTTGTCAGAATACTCCACTAATCCGAAGCACTGTCGGTCCGCTGCCATTCGGATTACATGACTTTTACTGTAATATATTATAACTATTTATACCCCGACGCCGCCACGTCGATGCCGTTGAAACCTGATGCAGACACACGAGACCCACGTCATCGACAAGTTGTACCCGACGTTACCCGATGCTACCACGCCAAAAGTACATCGTGCAAAATTTTTGAACAAATCCAAACCTTTGGTGGCCAAGCCCGATTTGCCACGTCGTCCCGCACCGCGGGTAACACGACGCTCCCCCGACGACCCCGACACACCTTGGGGATTGCACCACGTTGTGTCCCGATATTCAAATCGGGTACATCGGGACCAACATCGTGAATGTGTGAAAGTGGCTTAACACGACGCTCCCCGACGACCCAGACACACGTTGGGGATTGCACCACGTTGTGTCCCGATATTCAAATCGGGGTACATCGGGACCAACATCGTGAATGTGTGAAAGTGGCTTTATTTACCCTTACCGACACCTGTACACTTCCTCAGTCCCGGTGTGGTGTTGCCGCTGTTTGGTACTAAAGTACCACATTTGGTACATTTCACTTTCTCAAGTACATTTTATACATCTTCCAATAAAATAGTCAATATCTGGTACTAAATACGCAATCAGTGAGAAAATATGATGGAATATTTTTTAGTGACATGCTATTACATTGGATATGTCTGAAATGGCAATATTGTGACGGTTCAACTGTCCAGGTCCAGCACACATTCGCTTACCGGGTAGTGATGCCATTTTAGAATAATTTGTTACTTTTCACTGGTTCGATCTGGTACTATTAACCCCTTCTGTACCGGTGATGTACTTTTCATTATATTCTGGCGACTATTAGACGATGTTGTATAGCTTAGGAAGGCCGTCTACTCATTAAAAGGCTACAGGCTATCTCGATTCATCCTTTTAGCCACCATACATCCTTTGTAAGCTTCATAAAATCGTCGAAATGTAGGTGAAGTCAAATAAAAAAGACGTCTCCGGTACAGAAGGGGTTAAATAAAGTTAAGTAGCAACACTGCTCAGTCCTCCTTCATTCCACTTTAGCGGCCCCAGCGCACATCTACACTGTTATTTATTCGTTTGTGTTAACTTTAAAATTTAATATTTTACAGTTTTGTATATCTTCTATTGGTTTCGTGAAAATATTCGCATATTTGCAAATAGCTATGAATGGAAATGCGAATACGAATACGAAGCGAATATTCGGTCCATCTCTAAAAATGTATATAACATTTTAAATTAAAATTACAGTAACTATCATAATTATTCTTAAATATGGCTCCGTAACTTGTAATTAAACAATTGGGGACCATATCGGACTAATGCGAGTGTTTGAGCCTATAGCTTTATCAATTATACTCGTCTATCCTGACCTTTATATTAACCGGTGATGAAGTTCTGTTAAGGTACTCTTGTAATCTATCTATCTATCTATTGCCTGACGCCGTGATCCCCAAAGGGGTGGCCACGAACGAACCGCCCCCATGCACCTCTGTCCCCAGTCAGTCGACGCCCCTCCCCCCAACCAGCACCGCCTTCATTCATGTAGTTCCTCACTCCATCCTTCCACCTCATATTCGGTCTACCTCTCCCCCTCTGTCCCTCCACCTCGCTCTCGTACACCCTTCCTAGTCATTCTCTCGCTTTCCATACGTTCCATATGGCCGAACCATCTCAAGTTGTTCCTTTTCACACTTTCCAGCACATCTACCTCCACACCACACCTCCTTCTTACTTCCTCATTAGTCTGTCTATCCTTCCATGTAATTCCGCACGCACTCCTTAAGTAATTCATTTCCACTGCTCTCACTCTTGGTCTGAGTCTCTCAACCAACGTCCATGCTTCGCTTCCGTAAGTCAGTGTCGGGATTACCACACTGTCATGCAAGGACTTCTTCACTTCCATACTGACCACCCTATTTCTTGTTACTGCTTTTAGCGTTCCTACAACCCTCTTCCCCTGTTGTACCCTCTCCCGCACCTCTTCATCCATAGTCCCATCTTTACTCAACACACTGCCCAGATACTTAAAAGAGTTGACGATCTCCATAGCCTGACCGTTCAGCTTCACCTCACACTCTGTGACTTCACCCCTTTCGAAGACCATAACCTTGCTCTTCCCCGTATTTACCTTCAAATTCCGTTTTTCGCACACTGTTCCAAACTCATTTACCAGACCCTGCAACTCCCATTCATTATCACTCATCAGAACTGTATCATCCGCAAACAGCAGTATAGGTAGCTTCCACTCAATTCCCTCCCTTTTCAGCGATACACCAACATCCACTGCTCTTGATAGTATTTCTTTCATAACTCCATCCATATATACAGTAAACAACCACGGGGACATCACACACCCCTGTTTCAAACCAACATTCAGGTCAAAGAACTCGCTCTGCTCACTCTCCACACGTACTGCCGCCTTTGCACCCTCATACATGCTCTTCACTGCTTTCAGCAACTTGCCCTCTACTCCGTATATTCTAAGTACTTTCCACAAACCTTCTCTATCCACTCTGTCATAGGCCTTCTCCAAGTCCATAAAGGCAACATACACCTTTTGTTTCTTCTCCAGATACTTCTCCACAACACAATTCAGGGTAAAAATCTGATCTACACATCCTCTTCCCTTCCTAAAGCCTCCCTGCTCGTCGCCTATCCATTTCTCCGTTCTCACTCTCACTCTCTCAATCACTACCCTACTGTATACCTTCCCTACTACGCTTAGAAGACATATTCCTCGGTGGTTACCACACACTCCTCTTTCCCCTTTGCCCTTATATAGGGGGACTATTATGCCAGTCTTCCAGTCATCGGGTGCACTCCCCTTCTCCCATGCTAGTTTGCACATTTTCCATACCCATTCTATCACTATCTCACCACCATACCTCAACATTTCCCCACACACTCCATCTGTTCCTGGTGCTTTCCCCAACTTCACTCTTTTCATGGCTTCCCACACTTCTGACCTCCTGATCCCCACCTCCTCCTCCACTACTTCTCTTCTTCTCCCTCCCATACCATATCCAGCTATGTTTGCTGGCTCTTCATTCCTTTCATTTAGCAACTCACTGAAGTACTCCCTCCATCTTTCGACTCTCTCTTGCTTCTCGGCTAGCATTCTCCCATTCTTATCTTTCACACCCTTACTGTTACCCTTGCTACCTTCCCCAACTTTCTTGACTTCTTTCCAGAACAGTTTCTTACTCTCCCTCCATTTTACACTCAGATTCCTTCCAAATTCCTCATCTACTCTTCTCTTACTTTCCTTCACTACTCTCTTCACCACCCTCTTACTCTCCACGTACCTCGCTCATTTCTGTCTCTCGGAATCTTCATTCCCTCTACTACCCAACCACTCTCTATATGCTTTCTTCTTTTCTTCCACAGCTATTCTTACCTCTTCTGTCCACCATGCTGTACCTTTCACTCCCCTCCCTCTTCTCCTCACTCCACACACCTCCTCACATGCTGCACAGATCTCATCCTTAAACACCTTGCTCATCTCCTCCACTTCCTCCATAACTTCCAGGTCGAACCCACCTAGTCGTCTTTCCACTGCTCTCCTGTACTCCTCCCTGACTTCCTCCTCCTGCACCCTCTCCACCCTCCTCACCATTCCACCCTCCTCTCGCCTCCCTCCCGCTCTCCTCACCCACTTCTTTTGTAACCTAACCTTAGCTACCACTACATAATGATCAGACAGACCCCCTCCAATACCCCTATACACCCTAGCATCCATCACAGATTTCTTCATTCGTTCATCCACACATACATAATCAATCAATGACTTTCGTTCCACCACTGTCTTATCCTTCATCGTCAACATCCGTTTCCACGTGTACCTGTGGATCATTCTGTGTCGGAAGAAGGTGTTGGCTATCCACAGCCTCCTCCCCACACATACGTCCACAAGTGCACTACCATTCCCATTCACCTCTGATGGTACCCCCCACCCTCCCACCACTCCCTCAACTTTCCTATCACCCACCTTACCATTCATATCCCCAATCAGAAATATTCTTTCGTTCTTGTCAAACTTCTCCAGGCACGCCTCCACATTCATCCAGAACTCCTCTTTCTTTCTTTCAAGTATATCCTCTGTCGGGGCATACACGCATACAATCACCCACGTTTGTATTCCTACTTTCATTCTCACCCACACAATCCTTGAACCCACAGACCCATACTCTCTTACACATTCCTTCCATTTGCTACTTACAAACAAACATGCACCTTCTCTCGCTGTTCCTTCACTCACTCCAGCACACACACCCATTCCACACTCCCACTCTCTCACATCTGAACCTTTCCATTTGGTCTCTGTCATTCCACATACATCCAGCCTGGCATTCACTAACACTTCCAGAACCTCTCTCTCTTTTGTGCCATCATTCATGCCACTAACATTCCATGTAGCCATTCTCAGAATGTCCGAAGGCATGTCCTTAGTCGGTCGTGGTTCGTCAACGTTGGTTCCGTCCGCATCCGAGGCTGTTCGTTCGTTTTTTTTTGCTTAGATATTTTTTCCGGGTGGGGGTCGCAAGCCCACCGACCCAACCTCTTTAGTCGCCTCTTACGACACGCAGAAGGCACGTGGGGCATATTCTATTCCCTAACCCCCAGGGGGTTACTCTTGTAATGAGGTTTTTAATATTGTGCCTCAGTTATGACAAAATAACACAATATCGGACGAACGCAAGAAGAGTTTTAGTACTGCTCTTCTTGACTGTCTCTAACCGTTTTAAGAGGTTCAAAGAACTAGGGGCAGTGTTAACCTTTTAGTTGCAAAGTCTAATGGGATGCCATACACAACATGCACCTAGGACTTATGGTTGCAGAGTCCCCGTGAGGGTGTCTCGCTAAGCCCTTATAACACAAAAGATCGTGGGATGCCAGATCTTCAGTGATAAGTGGTAGTGTAACTTTCAATAGTAAAGTGTTAAGGGGTAGGGATGCCTGTGTCCCTCAACTTCTACTAAGAAAAGTATATTTATAAGAAGGTGACTATGTTAAATACTGGGATGCCAGTACTAACAAAGTTCCTCTAATAAGACACTTGTGAACTTTCAATAGAAAGAATTGAGGAGTAGGGATGCCTGTGTTCCTCAAGTTTTAACTAGAAAAAGTGTAACCTAGAGAAGGTGACTATGTTAATCACTGGGATGCCAGTAATAACAAAGTTCCTTTTATAGGGCACAGTTACCGTACCTACAATATTAAAAGTAGCAGTGGAGGGATGCCTACACACTACAAACTTTAACATTGGCGATACAGCCTATTAGAGGTCTCTATGTTAACTGATGGGATGCCACAATTAACAAATATCCCTTAATAGGATTTCTTACTCACAGACAGTGTAAGGACTTCGGGGTGCCGTACATCCAAACTGAATGGAGGGGTAATAATAAGGTTTCTCAAAGTGGGATGCCAGGAATCGAGAAGCCTTAGAATTGCTTAGTTTCCTTCAGATTTCCCTGGCCTAGTACTCACAATTACTGAGCGGTACCCATCCCCTGTGGAAGGATAGCAAGGGCGTGCATCCTCACTTTCTATTAGGACAAGAAGTCCTTTGGAGAGATGGATTTAATTTACTATATGATATAACTCTACTATACTTGACGAGTTTATCGAGGTGGTATGGTATATAGACGTTATCTAAGTCAAGGCTTTATTTGGCTTTATAGGTTACAGGGGGAGTCAACGGATTATGGAGATAATTGGACTTTTGTTCAAGGTTGTGTGGATGTTTTGGCTTGACCTTGGAGCGTGAAAATTCACGGTGAAGGATGTATGATGAAGTGCAGTTTCTCAGGCGTCGTTAGATATTATTAGATATTATTTTTGCAAACAAGAGCCTGCCACTGGTAATATTGAGAACAGGGGTAGATGAGCATGTTAGGTTCTCTTTGTAGAGTTAATACTGATAATCTCTAAGTTTCTATATATACGAGATAGAAGTTTTACATGAGTTAGATGACTCCCGGGCGGTGAGGTTGTGTTGGTAGCCCTGTGGCTCAAGGGGAGGCGCGGAAGGGGAGCTTCTCTGCAGACTTTGTATATGCTTTTGCAGACAAGGGTCTGTTGCCTTTATTATTGAGAATAGGGATAGATGAGCATGTTAGGTTCTCTTTGTAGAGTTAATACTGATAATTTCTAAACTTCTATATATACGAGATAGAAGTTTTACATGAGTTAGATGATTCCCGGGTGGTGAGGTTGTGTTTGTAGCCCTGGGGTCAAGGGGACACACGCAGACGTGTAGCCTCTCTGGCAGACGTTTTATATGTTTGCAGACAAGGGTCTGTCGCCTTTAACACTTCTTTAGCGGGGCCCGACTTAAGTCCGTATCTAAAAATCTGGACTATGTGGCGGGGCCCGACTTAAGTCTGTGTGCAATATTGGCTCTGAGAGAGAGACGAGCGACGGGAGGAGCGTAGGTTACCTCATGACCGCTCGCCACGACCGCCGTGGGTCTACTGACATGTACTCCACACTACTCCACCCTCCCTCCCTCGCTACACACGTAATTATGTAACGAAATGACCGTATTTTAGCGATTTTGCCCTTCGGTTGCACGATCGTTGCAAGACAACCAGTGATCGTAGAAGGATGGTTCTGGTGTCATTGGAAAGCTCAATTTATGCCCCTTTCAGGGATACATAATTGTATTACGCTCTGGCTCTTGTTTATGCATGAAAAAGAGCATGGAAACAACGCCATTTATGGTAAAAAAAAAACCCGCTGGGTGGCACGGTGAAATATACTCCACCAGCCGCTCTTTGAGTGTTAATATTGAGAACAGGGATAGATGATCACGTTATGTTAACTTATTAAGGATAACACTGATAGTTTCTGAACTTACATATATACAAGAGGGAAATAATATTATACATGGTTATATCGGTCCCGGGCGGCGAGTTTGGTGTTGGTAGCCCTGGTCGTCATTATATTATCTGAGGCGAAATAGGTTGGTTGGTGACATCTCTGACTGGTAGCCATGACAATAAAAGTTGGAAAGAAAGAAATGTGTTTTGTTTATAAAATAGAATAGCTGGATATTGAGAAGACGTGTACATATCTGTTTATTATACATTAGATAGAAGAGTTTATCTGTGTGGTATGATATATTGTTTTTTGCATAAGATACCTGCATATATTAATATTATAATGGTAGGTATCTTAACCTTCTTAATATTAACAATCTGGTGACCTACTAAGACTTGTGCTAGTAGATCGAACATTAAGGACTTGTACGTAGTGAAGTAGAAAGACACGAAGGAAGGTAATGTGGTTTGTTTACTAGGAAAATAGCTTAGTAATGAGAAGGCATGGGAATATGTGTGTTGGGAGAAAATAAGGAAACAATTGTAGTGATTCTATATCATTATTAGAGCATAAGAATATGGTGGTGGTATCGTTGCACAATGTTGATATTCTTAACAATCCTACTTGCAAAAAAGAACAGAAGGTTATGCAATGCATAGATTAATATTGTGAAGACAATGGGTCTTAATCAACCTTAACATTTCACAAGAATATAGGAACTTAAATCTACATATTAGAAACTACTATATGGGTGATCTACTAGTGTTTGGTCTAGTAGATAAACCTGGTAGGGGAACAGGGAAACATTCTGTAGGTGTGGGTGTGAGGTCTTGTTTTAGTTATCCTCTTCTCTTGACTATTTCTGTTGTTCTATTTCCGTTTTCTTCCTCTCCGTCTAGGGGGATGACTTCTCTGTTGATTTCATTTTCTGGGTATTTTGGTGGGAGTTAGAGGAAAGCCCACGAGTGTTACATAAATGTATAGTAAGAGTAGAAGATAGTGGTCCAGGGCATTTAGGGGAGTCGTTTCCAGGGGTCAAACTGATGGGGGCATTTCTGCCCGTCACCTCTTAATCTGCGCTGGGTTAAAGGAAATATATTTAATTCTCTAAGACGCTCTTCGTATGGTTTGTTCTTTAGGCTAGGTATCATTTTGGTAACTCTACGTTGAACTCGTTCTAGCTTGTTTATATCTTTTTGGTAATAAGGGCACCAGGATTGAACGCAGTATTCCAGAAGAGGGCGGACTAAGGAATTGTAAAGGGTTAGGATAACTTCTTTGGATTTATGCTCAAATGATCTGCCTATAAAGCCAATTATTTTGTTTGCCTTCTTAACAACTTCTGAACATTGTTGACTCGGTTTTACGTTACTCGATATTGTTACTCCCAGATCGGTTTCTCTGTTTACATTCTTAAGCTGAGTGCCATTCATCGAATAGTTTGCTTTCTCATTTAGGTATCCGATATGTAGTACTTTAAATTTATCCGCATTGATACTCATTTGCCAAATTTGGGCCCAACATGACAATTTATCTAGATTGTGTTGCATATTGTCAACTTGTTCTTTTGAGAGTACGCTATTTGCAATTTTTGTATCGTCAGAATATTTTGAGATTGTACAGGTGAGACCCTCATCTATGTTGTTGATGTAAATTAGAAAGAGAATTGGTCCTAGTACCGATCCCTGGGGTAGCCCGCTACTTACATTGGTCCATTTAGATGCCTTACCGTTTATGATTACTCTTTGCTTTCTGTC
The DNA here is from genome assembly GCA_037953745.1 of Lithodes maja. Classification (NCBI taxonomy): domain Eukaryota; kingdom Metazoa; phylum Arthropoda; class Malacostraca; order Decapoda; family Lithodidae; genus Lithodes; species Lithodes maja. The sequence continues at coordinate 50,358 of JBAKBP010000905.1, forward strand.
GCTGTGCCAATTTTCTATCCATTTCAACACACCGTCTTGTATTCCATGCGCTTTTAGTTTTAGCAGTAAACGTTTGTGGGAAACTTTGTCAAAGGCCTTTTAAAAATCAAGGTATATAATATCCACAGCTTTACTCTCATCGTAGAGGTTGAGGATATCGTGGAAGAAGTCTAAGAGGTTTGTTAAACAGGAACGTTTTTTACGAAAGCCGTGTTGACTATCTTTAAGTAACTTATTTGCCTCTAAGTGATTTACGAGTCTGTCTCTTATGACCGTTTCTAGCATTTTACATACAATTGAGGTTAAGCTAATTGGACGATAGTTACTGGGTAGGGATTTGCTGTCTTTGTTTTATATCGGTGTTACGTTGGCTAGCTTCCACTGATCAGGCATAGTCCCAGACTGCAAGGATTCATTGAATTAAAATGTCAGTGGTTTGGAGAGCTCATCCTTAGCTTCCTTTAGAACTCTAGGCGAGATTGTATCAGGTCCAGGCGTTTTATTTACCTTGAGTTTATCTAAACAATTTAATACTTCTCTCTCTGTAACGGTGATATTGCTTAGAACATCTGAATTATCAATCTGAATCGGCGATGGTGTAGGGATATCACTGAGGTCTTCGGTTGTAAAAACTGATGCAAAGAAGGTATTGAGGGCATTACTCATTTGTACTTCATCTTTGGTGTATTCTCCATTTTCATCGACTAACGACTAACGGTCCAACAGTTGAAGTAACTACTTTTTTCTTTCTGATATAACTATAGAATTCTTTCGGGTTTGTTTTACTTTGATTCGCAACATGTAACTCCAGGGTCTTTTTACTTTGCTTAATTAACTTTTTGGCTTTGCGTCGTAGCTCTACAAATTTCACCCGTTCTTCGTCATTTTGTGAGGATTTTAATCTATCATTAGCAAATTTTTTAGCAAGCAGACAGTCTGAAATATCTTTATTCCACCATTTGGGCTTATCATTATGGCCTGGATGCCGTATTTTCGATGGTATGCAGTCTTGCACTACCTTAAGGTAAGTGGTTGTGAAACACTCCCAAGATGTATTTATGTCGTTATTGTTAGTCAGAAAGCTCCAGTCAGTTTCTTTAAGCTTTGATTTAAGTCTATGAAAATTTGCTTTCTTGAAATTAGGGACTTTCTCAATGCTGCTATTTGATTTGTTACAAGTAAACTTTAAAATGAAAGTTATCGTACGATGGTCGCTGTTACTGAATTCATCACCAACATTCAAATTCTCTATTAATTCTTCTTTTGTTGCGAGTACAAGGTCAAGCACATAATTACCACGGGTAGAGATTGTACAAATTGAAAAAGTGAACTCTTTTTGCAAGTTAGCATAGAGGTCGTGTCCAGAGTGTGAAGTAAGAATATCGCCCCATTTAGTCACGGGTAAGTTGAAATCGCCAAGAATTACGGTATCTTGTATCTTAGTTATTTCTGCAATTTGTTCATAAATTTCACTGTCAGTTTGCACTGATTGAGCTGGGGGTCTGTATAATAAAGCTAGTGTTATTTTAGTTCCTCGTTTATTATTTAATAGTACGTAAGATATGTCTATATTCGCAATTTGAGGTTTTGACATTAAGACGGGATTAAGACTTTCCTTTATAAAAAACAGAACTCCTCCTCCATTTCTATTGATTCGACTTTTCTCAAACATTGTATAACCAGGAAGCATATATTCGGCTAAAAAGTCTCTGTCTTCCGTATTTAACCAAGATTCTGTAATGCCGATTATATCATAATGTTCTGTAAACACGATTTCCTCTAGATCTGAAAATTTATTGCGTATGCTACGAGCATTTACATAAAACACCTTAAGAGTATTAGAGTTGGATGTTACTGATTGTGCATTGTCTGAATTTTCAGTTCGTATTTGACTTACACTACCCCCGGATACCCCCGGTTGACCCCGTTTTTTGAACGGAAATCCTTGACTGCATCGTTCAGCAGACGACCAAGACGTGCAGCTCCTACTTCATTGAAATGTACACCATCTCCTGAAAACAAAGATTTATCATAGTAAAAATGATCCCACGTGTCGACAAAGCCGATGTCCTCCTCCCTGCAGAGTTTGGCTAGTCGGCGATTTGTACTGGTAGCTATATTGTAGAATCGGTTTTCTACATCAATCCGGGGAACAATTCCTGAAATTAAGATTCTATTAGATTTTTCCTTGAAGGACCTGATCAGCCGCCGGTACTTGCAAAGTAGTTCCTCTGACCGTGTCCATTGGACATCGTTAGATCCAACGTGGATGACGTAAATAGTGCTTGCGGGGGCGAGCCTGCAAACCTCTTCCACAGCCGCAACAATGTCGTCCACACCCCCACCTGGGATACAGAATCGCTGTCTGGTCCTGGGTGCCCTGGCGCAGAACTCGGTTATTTGGCCACGGACCATGGAGTTGCCCACAAGCCGAACTTCTTCCGTTTCCTCTTCCTCGTCAATAGCAAGAATTTTGAAGCGGTTTTGGTATGTTGTCGGGATGACCTTCCTGGTACGACATCAAACCAGGACAGCCGCCCTGTTCACCTTAGTCTCTCCCCCACTCCTCGTGCAAGAAGCCTGCTAGCACGAACAGTACCAACCCCTCGCCCCCGTTCTAACCACTCCTCTCCCCGACCTGTACGTAGAGTCCCGCCACTACAGGTTTCCGGATTTACACCAGTGAGGAACGGTGCACGGCCAACGCAGAAAAGGTCTCATCTACCAGTCACAATGTCAAACAGATTTGAGATATTGGTAGAGATGGAAGACGAACCAGAGGAGACCAGGCTCGTTGGGGATTCCATCCTACGAGGACAGGTCGAAGAGTTCTGCGACAGAGTCCCAAATCAACGAAAAAGATTTTGCATCCCAGGAGCTGGACTGGACGACATTGTGGAAGCCTTCGAAGATACCACAAAGGATGCAAATGAAAATACCCTTTTTGTCATCCATGCTGGTTCAAATGACGTCATGCGCACCAGATCCGAAGAGTTGATGGAGAAATATCGCAAGATGATCCAGCACTACAAAAACAAATCAAGGAATATCATCATCTCAGGCATTCTCCCCAAGATCAACGCACCTGACAAATTCTACGACAAGGCCTTCAGCACAAATAGCCGACTAAAATATCTGTGTCTGAGGGAAGAAGTTGAATTCATCAACCTCTGGGACAACTTCTACAACCAGCCTACTCTGTTCCGCAAGGATGGCACTCATCTAAACCCTGTGGGTTCAGCACGCATGGGTCGTCTCCTACACGAAGCAGTCCGCAGCCATGGATAAAAAAACGCCATCCGAGAAGAAGCAGCAGTGACATGAATCATCCAACGCCAAGAAAAAAACAGAGGTAACCGAGGACCACCAGCGATAAGGACCGAAGACAGCGAGGACCGAGGACAGCCATGAACATAAATGTAGATCCGACAAGAACCAAAAATATTATTAAAGAGCGTTCCGTGAGTTCTAAAATAACAAATTTAAAGGTTTTCTATGCAAACGCTCGTAGCATACGCAATACATTTTCAGATTTAGAGGAGCTAGTGTTTACAGAAAATTATGATGTGATTGGCATAACAGAATCTTGGCTCAATACAGAAGATAGAGACTTTTTAGCAGAGTATTCACTTCCCGGTTATGTAATGTTTGAGAAAAGCCGAATAAATCGAAATGGAGGTGGCGTTTTACTTTATATCAAAGAAAGTCTTAACCCTACCCTCTTGTCAAAACCTCAAATTGTGAACGTCGACGCATCTTTTGTGCTAATAAAGAATAATAAAGGTACAAAAATAATACTTGCATTAATATACAGACCTCCAGCTCAATCAGTGCAAACTGACCGAGAAATTTACGAACAAATTGCAGATGTAAGTAACTCGCAAGCTACCGTATTTTTTGGCGACTTTAATTTACCTGTGACCAAGTGGGGCGATACTCTTACTTCACACTCCGGACATGACTTGTATACGAACTTGCAAGAGAGTTCGCTTTATCAATTTGTTCGAACGCCAACCCGTGGTAATAACGTTCTTGACATTGTACTTGCAACAAAAGAAGAATTAATAGAGAATTTGAATGTTGGTGATGAATTCAGTAACAGCGACCATCGTACAATAACTTTCACTTTAAAGTTTACTAGTAACGAACCAAATAGTAGCATCGAAAAAGTCCCTAATTTCAAGAAAGCAAACTTCCATAAACTTAGAGCTATGTTTAAAGAAACTGACTGGAGCTTTTTAATTCACAATAACGACATAAATACATCTTGGAAGTTATTCGAAGCCACTTACCTAAAAGCAGTGCAAGACTGCATACCATCGAAAATACGGCGTCCAGGCCATAATAATAAGCCCAAATGGTGGAATAAAGATATTTCAAACTGCCTGCTTGCTAAAAAATTTGCTAATGATAGATTAAAATCCTCACAAAATGACGAAGAACGGCTGAAATTTGTAGAGCTACGACGCAAAGCCAAAAAGTTAATTAAGCAAAGTAAAAAGACCTTAGAGTTACATATTGCGAATCAAAGTAAAACAAACCCGAAAGAATTCTATAGTTATATCAGAAAGAAAAAAGAAGTTACTTCAACTGTTGGACCGTTAGTCGATGAAAATGGAGAATACACCAAAGACGAAGTACAAATGAGTAATGCCCTCAATACCTTCTTTGCATCAGTTTTTACAACAGAAGACCTCAGTGATATCCCTACACCATCGCCGATTCAGATTGATAATTCAGATGTTCTAAGCAATATCACCGTTACAGAGAGAGAAGTATTGAATTGTTTAGATAAACTCAAGGTAAATAAAACGCCTGGACCTGATAAAATCTCGCCTAGAGTTCTAAAGGAAGCTAAGGATGAGCTCTCCAAACCACAGACATTACTATTCAATAAATCCTTGCAGTCTGGAACTATGCCCGATCAGTGGAAGCTAGCCAACGTAACACCGATATTATGAAAAGGCAGCAAATCCCTACCCAGTAACTATCGTCCAATTAGCTTAATCTCAGTTGTATGTAAAATGCTAGAAACGGTCATACGAGACAGACTCGTAAATCACTTAGAGGAAAATAACATACTTAAAGATACTCAACACGGCTTTCGTAAAAAACGTTCCTGATTAACAAACCTCTTAGACTTCTTCCACGATATCCTCAACCTCTACGATGAGAGTAAAGCTGTAGATATTATATACCTTGATTTTCAAAAGGCCTTTGACAAAGTTCCCCACAAACGTTTACTGCTAAAACTAAAAGCGCATGGAATACAAGACGGTGTGTTGAAATGGATAGAAAATTGGCTCAGCGACAGAAAGCAAAGAGTAGTCATAAACGGTAAGGCATCTAAATGGACCAATGTAAGTAGCGGGGTACCCCAGGGATCGGTACTAGGACCAATTCTCTTTCTAATTTACATCAACGGCATAGATGAGGGTCTCACCTGTACAATCTCAAAGTTTGCTGACTATACAAAAATTGCAAATAGCGTACTCTCAAAAGAACAAGTTGACGATATGCAACACAATCTAGATAAATTGTCATATTGGGCCCAAATTTGGCAAATGAGTTTCAATGCGGATAAATGTAAAGTACTACATATCGGATACCTAAATGAGAAAGCAAACTATTCGATGAATGGCACTCAGCTTAAGAATGTAAACAGAGAAACCGATCTGGGAGTAACAATATCGAGTAACCTAAAACCGAGTCAACAATGTTCAGAAGTTGTTAAGAAGGCAAACAAAATAATTGGCTTTATAGGCAGGTCATTTGAGCATAAATCCAAAGAAGTTATCCTAACCCTTCACAATTCCTTAGTCCGCCCTCTTCTGGAATACTGCGTTCAATCCTGGTGCCCTTATTACCAAAAAGATATAAACAAGCTAGAACGAGTTCAACGTAGAGTTACCAAAATGATACCTAGCCTAAAGAACAAACCATACGAAGAGCGTCTTAGAGAATTAAATCTATTTCCTTTAACCCAGCGCAGATTAAGAGGTGACTTAATTCAAGTGTTCAAAATCATCAAAGGCATTGACAATATGAACTGTAGTAAGTACTTCACTATCGACCAAGCTAATTACACGCGGGGAAACGGTTGCAAAATTATTGGTAAATCTTTTAACTCACACGAATCTAAGAATTTCTTCTTCAATCGAGTTGTCAACTTGTGGAATGGGCTTCCCCGAAACATTATAGACTGCATCACCGTTGATTCATTTAAACTCCGCCTAGACAAATATCTCGCATCAAACCCGCGACTGACTGCGTTTGTAAATGAATAACTTTATTTTATCCCCCCCTCAGTTACTAACCCATCTGTCCCCTACTAACTTCCTAATCCTGCCACGGACATTAGTTCCAGGGCAGTAATTCGCTTTCCAATGTTCCCTTACCCACTCTAAACCACTGTTTGGACACTTGATCCTCAGTGTGTTGGAGGACAAGCAACCTAGAAGGGTCATTAGATCTGTTGTTGCTTGATTTCCTTTGTACTCCTTTGTACTCCTTTGTACTGGTACTGGGATGCACATTGTTTCTCACTAACTGAAAGTTGTCCTGGGGGGGAGTGAGAGTAGAGTCATTATTATGTTCTGCAACATCTAAGGTAGCTGCTGGTGTGGGTACCGGTACCGGTACTGTATGCACTGGAATGGCGGTTGACATCATAGTGGTTTCTTGGGCCGAGGGCACTCCTACGTTGAGTGTGGCAAATTCTTGAAGGGATTCAAGCTTCGTAGTTAGGGCATCGATCTTGCGGTGAGCTGCATTCAATTCATTCGCAATCTTCTCTCGGAGCTGGCAAAATCTACAAATTTGGACATCAGTATCAACAAACATGGTAGGGCCAAATTTACCGGAACAACTCGTGCAGGTTCGTTGCGGCGCCATGACGATATAATCACAATATGCCTGAAAATCACACAAATTTATGTTAGAAAATGGTACAATTAAAGCCTGAAAATCACAAAAAATTTATGTTAGCAATGTGATACAATTAGTTCCTGAAAATCACACAAAATGTTGTTAGCAATATGATAAAATTAATATGCCTGTAAATCACAAAAAATATGTTAGCAATAGAACACAATTTATGCCTGAAAATAAAAAAAAAATTGATGTTAGCAGTATAACACAGTTTAAAGTCTGAAAATCACAAATGGACTAGAAATTTGTTACAAAATTTACTGGGAAAAAAAAATGGGAGAGGGTTAATGTAGCCTAGTGAGAAAACTGGAAAACAGTTACACCCTGTTACATCCCTTACGTTACACCCTTGTGACTCATGATCCCGCACCAAGCAGCCAACACATAACTTCAACTGTCTAGCTCTTTTTCTCTTGGCAGCGCCTGTCCTGTACTGACTGCATTGCACCCAAAAATGACCGTACCTTGTGCACAGTCTACACCCATTTTTATGTTTGCCATCATATTTGACTGATTTTTTTCTTTGTTGTACACTAAAGGTTGCAGTGGTACCTCCATCTGCGCCGAAGCTTTCATACATATTAATAAGTTGCCTCGCTTCAAGGTCTGCCAGTTCACTCTTAAACACCTTAATGTACTTTTCAATATTCAACCAATCTTCTTTCAGCTCGTGCTTTATTATCTCTGATAACCTAAATGATAATATATTATGCAAAATCACTTCACATAGTTCAGTAAAGGTAACATTCATTGCATTCATTGATTCATAAGCGCACTCGAACGTAGCGTAAAATTCTTTCAATTCACTTACATCACACTGTGGACTAGATAAATTGAAAAAGTTAACCATCTGCGCAGCCTTTATTCTATCAGGTGTTCTAAAAGTCTCCTGCAGTAATCTAACAGAAGGTTCGTAACTGGCAGCCTCTAGACTAAACCCACTAATAAACTTTAACGGTTCACCACACAACTGACCCCTCAGGTACGTAAACTTTTGGACATTAGACAAATCGTCACGGTCATGGACAGTGCAGAAAAAAGTTCCCAAAAGCCTACCCACTTAGCAGGAACACCCTCACATTTAGGTATAGTTAATTTTTTAGCTTTACACTTATTATTAGCACTCATTAATTTACTAACGACTGAGGGAGTATGATCTACATAAGTCTCTAGTTTTTCAGTATTACCGTTCAACTTTGTCATGCACTTTAAATCCCTCTCAACTTCAACCGCTAGCGCTTCTTCAATATCTATTAAACCATACAAACGTTCATTATACTTCTTAATGTTCGCAGCAGCTTCTAATAAAGTGGCTTTCATCCCACTGAATGTATGTTGTTCGGCACTATGCAAAACACCCTCTAAACCGGCAGTAAGCTTTGTAACATTTGCCTCAACTACCCAACTCAATCTTTTATTTTTCTTAATCTCTGCTTCAGACATGACTGCGGCGACACTGTAAATAGATTATTTTTAACAAGAAAATATTTAGGCCTAGTTAAGGGGGCCCACCTCGTTTTCGTCTTCTCTCTCTCTCCCTCTCTCTCTTGGTTGTATCCATTTAGCCCCATTCAGCCTACTGTTTTAAGACGTTTATCTCCATCCAGGTATCGATTTTTTCCTGGTGAGCGGGAGCGAGCCAGCATATTTTTTAAAACGTTTTTGACAGCAGGCTAAATTTGTACATTTTTACTGTACAGTACTTTACAATTATGAGGTACAATAATTACAAATCAATTAGCTATCGTGCAATAGCATACAGCTATGAGTTACGATAGTAACTGTACAGTACAGTTAGAACAATAATCAGGATAGCTTACTATGTTCGAACATAATGTTTCTGGAATTTTAACGTGTTATGCCAGGTCTTTTTACTGGGGTTTTAATTGGACAATGGTAGGTTAATCTTGCTTGACTGGAGAAACTAAAGCCAAACTACACATGCACAAAAGTCGTAAAGGATAAATATAAGACTGAGTACACGCATGAGTTTTGCTATTAATGGTTACAGTACAATACACTTGAATACACTTTACACTTATAACATGGAATAAATACACAATATATACGCCTAGCACGGACGAGGATCCCCGACAGACTTGTAGAATTCACTAGCACTCCCTAACACCGAGTAGATTTCAGAGACACACTGAGCACTCATGGTTGAAGTGTTGATTGCCGAGTCCTTTCCCTTGGTTCTGTCGAGCCGCTTAGGTGGTCCTGCCGTGTGGTCAATGGGGTAGAGTTACAGATGGAATAGTTGGTTTGGGGCCTTTAATAGTAGTTCCTTATGTTATGACACAGGGGGCGTACTACCGGATGAACGCGAGCATGAGCGGGGACATGTCCCAAGCTATGGCTGCTCGACTATCCTGACCGTTATACTAGTCGTTGGTGAAGTTCTGTTTCGGTACTCTTGGGTGCTCTTGGGTACTCGCTCGTGTCATGACAGAGTAACAAATCATCAGGTTAACGTGGGGGAGAAGTATGATCATGACCGTACTAACTTTCCCAACTGACCTTTATGAGAGTGTTCAAAGAACCCAGGTGATTGGATTTTTAGGCCTTTTTACAACCATATGCCCTCGACCATGGTTCTTGCACATAATAATGGTGTATGGACTTTCTATCCAGAGTGCCGTTTATGGACTTTCTATCCAGAGTGCCGTTTATGGACTTTCTATCCAGAGTGCCGTTTAGGCGACGGTGTCTCACAAAGCCCGAACTATTGTAGCTGTCTTGCCATGGCAAAGACTTCTCCAAGAGTTTTGGTAGAGTACTGAATTGATCCTAAAAGTGTTTTGGGGACATGTCCTTGGTTCCACTTTCAGTGTCAAAACTGAAAGCCTAAAAGAGCGCCTAATGTTTTCAGAACACAATGGCATGGAAAATAAAAGTTCACCAGTAGGGGAAAGAACTCTCAGACGATAAGGTGTACAATCATGGCATATAGACACAGACGAATGAGAGGGTAATTCTTGGAATCAAACCTTGCATGCAACTCTTTGAGCCTCCAAATTGCTGACTCTACCCGGGTTTCGTCAAGATGGTCATGACGTCGGCTTCTATGCCCCAGGGAGGGTGCTTGAAGGTCAGAAGGTCATAGGTGTGAGGGGGGGGGGGGGGGGGGGAGGGGGGATTAGGGGGTTGAGGTAGACCACTCAAAAGTTCACAACAAGATGGTGGTGGACCTGCGCGAAACATCGGCGCATCTGGAGGTGGGATATTTGTGTTCGTCTCTCCTCTCTTGGTTCTTTGTAGATTGCCTTTCTTTCTTTGTTCCCGGAAGTTCTGATGGTGACTCTTATACTCTTTCCGGGCGTGGCCGGCAGAGTGGGTGTGATGTCGGCAATTCTCGCCTCTCGAGTGGTGAGGTGATGCGGGGCTAGGTTGGGTGTTTGGGCGGCCATGTTGTTGCCCTTCTTCTTTCCTTTTCTCTTTCCTTTCATGGTGGTAGTTTTGATTATTGTAGGTTTTATGAGGTGAATTCTCCCTGTGTTTTGGCTGCTTCTCCTTTCCTTCTTTCTTCCTGTCCGCGTTCGTTCTGGGGGGTGTGGTCTCTTCTCTCTTTCGTTGTCCTTTGTTCCTCTCTTCCAATTTCGGGAACATTTCCGCCTTGGTGTTCTTCCCTTATTCTTTGTTTTCTTTGGTTGTCTGTTTTCCTCGTTGTCTTTCCCTCTTGTTATCGTTTCCCCTTCGCTTTCCATCTTCCTCTTTTGCTTTATGTTTGTCTGGCTCGGCATGGTTGCGATCGATAACTCCGGTATTTCATAACGCAATAATTACCTTTAAGTTCTAATGTTCATAAAATTATTGTAAATTATATTTGATAAAAAGCGTTGTCTATTATCTATACACTACAATTTGTTATGTCACCTCATGTAAATGAAAGGAAAACACGTCAATAATATGTTTAGGAATAGTCACGGACAAAGGTCGTGTCCTATCTTGATAATTTTAACTTGATACATTTTGTTTGCATAAACAAAAACAAAACAAAAATATGATCAGAAATTAACAAGGCTTGTATTTCAAAGTTTGTTCAGTATGGGTATGAAGTATTTTGTAATATAACATCACAGGGAACAATTGATATGAAATTAGGGAGGTAGAGCACCATTGTCAGTAGGTACACAATTGACACTCAAAGTACTACACTGAAATCCATACTTAATAATTGTTTCACAATATTACATAATAACGTGGTTAAATATTTATTAGTAATAAAATATGTAGTTGTAATTTGAAACTCTGTATAAAATACTGTCAATTATACATATTGGTACAATTTTACTACAAGGACACGCATTTGACAGGTACCACGAGGATTTAATACATAATTGTTTTCGGATTCCACGCATTTAACATCAAGCTACACTCTTTTTTGGTATACGAAACACTAAAAAAACAATGGGGACACTTTAATGTTAATAACTCGGTGGAAATGTTGCGTTCGCGGGAGTAAAGTCAGTTGTTTGTTGACAGCGCTCGAGGTTCTAGTAGGCTACTTCGCGCATCTAACTAATTTCCCAATATTGACGGTTCAATTAAAATTTAGGCCGCAGGATATAGTACATGTGTTGAGGGGGGCTTTGACCCCTCTCACCCTCGCTAGACTTATTGTCATCATCATATATATGGCCAGGAGGGGGCAAAAAATCAACCACGAACGTAACTAACGTCATGTCAAGAAACCGACAATCAGAAGAGGCGGTCAACTCCCAATTGTCGGCCCAAACGCGCTTCTTTAATCTCGTCGAAAACAACATTAAAAACGTTTTTAAATTGTTTCTATTACTAGTATCAGACCAGAAAAGGGTGTAGGTTGTTGATGGAGGCGTGGAAACCTAAATTAAATCTCCAATAAATACGTGGTGGTACCTGTCAAATGCGTGTCCCTTTAGTAAAATTCTACCTACATATTCTATCTATCTATCTATCTATTGCCAGACGCCTTACTCCCCTTAATGGGGGTGGCCATACACAAAATGCCCCCAAGTGAACCTATCCCCTGTAAGAGGGACAACCCATGCCAGTTTACTGAAGGACTTACAGGATTAACCACTCAATTTAGGGTCCGTCTGACTCCGAGGCATTTTATGTATTTGTTAGCACTATTTTTCTACAGCGGTGTGCGGCTAATCCATCCACTAACCTGCTTCACCCTAAGATAGCAGTACTGATTTGTATACGGTTTACTCCCCTAGACAGGTTGCCGACCAAGGCTGACGAGTCCCATCCACCCGGATTTTTATAAGGTTATCTCCCCTAGATGGGTTGCCGACCAAGGCTACCGAGTCCCATCCACCCGATACCTACATATTACATACATTTTTTTGTTCTTTTAACACTCTCGCATCCGGTAACTTAAATTGATTAAAAACTGTCAGACCCTCTCTAATTTGCCTTGATATATTCAGGCCGGGCGAGTTTTCGAAGCCTTGTGTTTTTCTGTATTTTCATCCACCAGAATGCTGTTTATTGTGATGTATCATATGTCAATGGAAAGAGGAATAACTGTACTAAATTATATATATATTTTTTTTTTTTTAAATCGCAATATGTAAGTGTAAACGACTCCGGAATAAAAGTTTTACCCGGGCAATTGTCTTCACACCGTCCTATCCCGAAATTGTGAGTGATGACCATATATTGTTAGTATTGTTTCTCCTCTTTCCAAATCTGAAAACAGAAATTGTCTATCTTCAATAGTTCTCAAGCAGTGACCGAAAACAAAAAAAGTATGACTTTGCATGATATGGTTTATAACCTTTGCGAATTATTTCGTTGTTACGATGTCTATGGTTCTCAATTTAGGCTGTATGAATACGGCAGATAATGCTGAAGAGAAAAAAAATAGAAGTTCCTACGACAAATACTTTTTGCTCTATGAATATTTGAAATGAAGAGCCAAAATGCGAATATTTACGCTTCACTCGTCTCCGTTCCGCCGACGCTAGCCGGGTTCGGAGCTGTTCCCCACCTCGGCGTTGCTTTATTTGCTCGGATACATATATATATGTTTATATCACCGTAGTTGGAAAATTATGATCTTTCTAATGGTGAAAACCAAAATAATATAGCGTAATTGGTTCGCGAGCTATGCGCAATTGTTTCCATGCATTGTTATTGTGATGTAACTATATGAGAATGTTTATACAGTTGTATATCTTTGCCACAATGTACAACACTTTTATATAATTTTCCTTGCCAATAATTGAATAATGTTCATAGAACACATGTCAATCATGAAGGTTGTAAATTTTACTTACCTGATAGGGCCACAACCCTTTCCAACGAGAAGGGAAATGGCTCCTGGGTTGACAGTGAAAAAACAAAACAAGAAAGCCAGGTTATCTTCAAGTAATACATTCAGAAATAATTCTATTGTACACACAAATAAAGTAATATATATATATATATATATATATATATATATATATATATATATATATATATATATATATACAAGGTGTCAAACAAAATATAATGAATGGTAACAAAAATGTGTGTATGTGGGTATATATATATATATATATATATATATATTTTGATATTAGTGTAGCCAGGGAGGATATTTTCTTTCAGGCAGGTGAGATTAAAATAATAGGCACAGTTTGCATTATTGAGTTTTTTATTGATACTCTCAATTTTTCGTATAGTTTTTCTGGTATTTTCAGGAAGTTGGTAAAGGAGGTTTGCAAATGGTTCCGACGTTTCAATGGGCGCAGCCATCATTATCAAGGAGAAGTGAAGTTAAAAGGTGATAAGTCGAGTTTATATAGGCGATACAAGATCAAGAAAGGGATTATTGTGTGCTAGCTGCACGCTGGTTGGCTAACCTAAGACTAGCTCTGGTAGGCTGGCCGGACGCAGGAGTGGGCGGGGCCTCTGCATCGTTCATCTGCGTGTGTGGAGGGGGCATTCCTGGGGGCATCATGGGGGGCCTCGCTGTGGAAGGGCGTGCCGAGGGTAGGATCTGGCTGTATTCCGCTTGTGTGTTTAAAGTAGGTTGGTATGTTTGTATATATATAGCTTCAAGAATGAATAGGCGGCGTGAGTCTATTTCTTTATCAAGAATAGAGGTGTGTTTATCTAAGTCGGGTCTGGTGAGTTCCTGATGGTGTGGGGATGTGTGGTAGTGGTCCTTGATAGCTCCGGCTTGAAGGTGGAAGGTAAGGCGACGTGACAGACGAGTCCTTGTCAAACCGACATAAGTGTGAGGTCCACAGTCCTCACTGTTACAGGTGTGTCGGTATATGACATGGTCCTCTTGTGACGGTTTCTTAGCGGTAGCCGGGCTGTTGCGAATGACTAATACAAACACTGAATACATAAAAATTTACTATAAAAACCACATGTCCTCAGATCACAAAACAGACGAAAACATAATGAGAGACATTATCAGCAACAACGTTAAAACTACGAACCCTGACCAACACCTTAAACTCACCATATACTACAAATCGAGGAAAACATCACAACTAGTCATTCGCAACAGCCCGGCTACCGCTAAGAAACCGTCACAAGAGGACCATGTCATAATACCGACACACCTGTAACAGTGAGGACTGTGGACCTCACACTTATGTCGGTTTGACAAGGACTCGTCTGTCACGTCGCCTTACCTTCCACCTTCAAGCCGGAGCTATCAAGGACCACTACCACACATCCCCACACCATCAGGAACTCACCAGACCCGACTTAGATAAACACACCTCTATTCTTGATAAAGAAATAGACTCACGCCGCCTATTCATTCTTGAAGCTATATATATATATACAAACATACCAACCTACTTTAAACACACAAGCGGAATACAGCCAGATCCTACCCTCGGCACGCCCTTCCACAGCGAGGCCCCCCATGATGCCCCCAGGAATGCCCCCTCCACACACGCAGATGAACGATGCAGAGGCCCCGCCCACTCCTGCGTCCGGCCAGCCTACCAGAGCTAGTCTTAGGTTAGCCAACCAGCGTGCAGCTAGCACACAATAATCCCTGTCTTGATCTTGTATCGCCTATATAAACTCGACTTATCACCTTTTAACTTCACTTCTCCTTGATAATGATGGCTGCGCCCATTGAAACGTCGGAACCATTTGCAAACCTCCTTTACCAACTTCCTGAAAATACCAGAAAAACTATACGAAAAATTGAGAGTATCAATAAAAAACTCAATAATGCAAACTGTGCCTATTATTTTAATCTCACCTGCCTGAAAGAAAATATATATATATATATATATATATATATATATATATATATATATATATATATATATACATACAAGGTGTCATAAATATATATATATTTATGCGGTATATATATATAACAAATATAAAAAAAAAAATATAAATAAAATTAAATAAATAAAAAAAAAAAAAAAAAACAATAATAAATAAAATAAATAAATATATAAATAAAATAAAAATATAATAATAACATAAATACTCGATTATGGGCTTTGGGCTTGCTCGGGTTCTTGGGGCTGATCCGCTAGATACCCTAGGGAACAGGAATTAAAAAAAAAATATATATATATATATATATATATATATATATATACAGTATATGTTAGTAAAGCCCGGTAATAAATTGTCTTGAATACATACGAGATTGAAAGAAATGGCAATTTCTGCGTTGGAAATTTTATTATTCAAGGTTTCCAGGTCTCTGATGAGTTTTCGCTGGGTGGCAGGACGTAGATGAATGAGGTTAGCAAAATTCATGGTGGTACAGGGTTACATTAATGTACATGATGATACAGGATATACTTCGCCGCGTTTCACTGGACAACCAACATTATCAAGTAAGGATAGAATGATATAAAAGGTAAACAGGAAGGGTATAATATATAGAGGGTGGAGGATCAGAGGAAGCAAAAATCAGGGGGCAAAAGTCTGCTATTGGTGGAGGGGTATTCTAGGAGTGTTAGAGAGAGATCCGCGTCACGCAGGCGCACTGGATGCGGGAAAGTGGTGGTCGGTTGGCGTGGTCAAAGCTGATTGGCTGCGGGTCGAGGGGCGTGGCCTAAGTTGCGTAGTACGTGTGGCGCCGCCAGAAGACGAAGCTGAAGGAGGTAGTGCGGGGGGCTGCGTCAAGGGCACCGGGGGGCGAGGGTGGGCGTTAGTTCCTGTAGTATAGTGCCTTTTGGCAGAAGGAAGGATCTGAAGGTCCAGAGTTTGGTTGTTGATGTTAGGATGTAAGGCTTGGATATATAATGCTTCGGGTATTGGTAATCTCCTTGGGTTACTTTCTTTATCGAGTATGGTGGTGTGTTTCTCTAACTCGTTGCGTGTGAGGTGGGGGTGGTTAGGGGTGAGATAGTGGTCTTTGATGGCCAGGCAGACTTTTGCCCCCTGATTTTCACCTCCTCTGATCCTCCACCCTCTATATATACCCTTCCTGTTTACCTTTTATATCATTCTATCCTTACATGATAATGCTGGTTGTCCAGTGAAACGCGTTGTATATCCTGTATCATCATGTACATTAATGTAACTCTGTACCACCATGAATTTTTCTAACCTCATTCATCTATTTCCTGCCACCCAGCGAAAACTTATCAGAGACCTGGAAACCTTGAATAATAAAATTTCCAACGCAGAAATTGCCATTTCTTTCAACCTCGTATGTATTAAAGAAAATATATATATATATATATATATAGGGTATATAAAATAAATAAAATAAAAATATAAATAAAATAAAATAAATAAAATAAAATAAATAAAAACAATAATCAATAAAATAAATAAATATATAAATAAAATAAAAATGTAATAATAATATAAATACTCGATTATGGGCCTTGGGCTTGCTCGGGACCTTTGGGCTGATCCGCTAGACACCCTGGGGAACAGGAATAAAAAAAAGAATATATATATATATAATTATATAATATTATACCAATATATATATATATATATATATATATATATATATATATATATACAGTATATATATATATATATATATATATATATATATATTATATATATATATATATATATATATATATATATATATATATATATAATTATATATATATATATATATATATATATATATATATATATATATATATATATATATATAATTATATATATATATATATATATATATATATATATATATACTGTATAGATACAGTATATATACAGTATATATAAATAAAATAAAATAAAATAAATAAAAACAATAATAAATCCAATAAATAAATATATAAATAAAATAAAAAATATAATAATAATATAAATACTCGATTATGGGCCTTGGGCTTGCTCGGGACCTTGGGGCTGTTATATATATATATATATAATATATATAAAATATATACAGAATATAATATATATGTAATATATACTGTATTATAACTAAATTTCCATAGAGTACTTACCATACTTCCTGTAAGCTTCCTGTAAGCATTCCTGTGACATCTTCGTGATTATAATGTATTTATTTCGTAGGCAGTATTTATTGATAAATATATTTGTCTTTCAAGCAAAAAATAGTGTAAAGTCATCAATGATACCTAGACAAAACTGCATCAATACTCAAGGGGTTAACCAAGATTCACTCCCCTCAGTCACCAAAAGTCACAAGTAACATTTTATATACATATACAATTCGAATTATTCACTAATCACTTTCACTGGGTAGATGAAATAATCCATAATTGCCTGCCAATAGCTAGGCATGGTGGGCCAGAGGGAGGGAGCCAAGAATTTAAAGGGCCGGGACCCTGCCTCACAGTCTGGGCGCCGGGAAACTACTGACTTTACAAAGGCCTGGACTCCTCAGAGAGGGACGCTATGGGGTTGATAGATACTTCCTTTTGTAAGTTACTGATGCCTAACTTAGCAGTCCAAATTGCGTCAAAATCGAGTCATAAACTTATTTTTGGCGAATATTTCTAACTTACAGGTGGCATTATGATTCAATTGCATCATACGACCACTCTTGGTCTGACGTTATGACTCGATCGTGTCGTAAGAATGCGAGAGGGTTAATAGTTTTACGTGTGAGGGGTAGAAGTGATAGGACAGGAGGCAGAGGAAGGTGGCTGGAAGATAGCATACAAAGTAAAAAGTGAACAGAAGAGGAGGGGCTTGAGTCATAGATGCTAACTCACTTTACCTCAAATGGATGATTTAGGAGTTAAACTTAAATTGTTCCGTTTTATATAATCTGATAAGCCAGAGCTGCTAAATCTGTAACACAGCATTATCATTAATAATCAGAGACAATTGTTCATTTCAGGGCTCACACGAATTGGTGCCATGGAGAACAAGGTAACCAACTGAACAGGATTTTTTGTTCTCCGGTTGGCAGGATTATTAACCCGAGAAGTGCGATGGAACTCACGGAAGTATGTGTATAGTGAATGCAAAAGGCCTCACGGAAGCAAGACCATGAAAAAACCCTAAAAAAATGTGCCAGGGGCTCTCAAAACAAAGGAATATGTCATTAGGTGAGATCATTCCTCTCTAGTACTTCCTACCACTCATCCATATGTTTCTCACCCCCCCTTTCCACTCCTTCCCCACATTTTCTCCCACTCCTCAATTATCACCTACTTTTCCTGTTATTTTCATAATTTATTGGTTATTTTTCGCGCAAATTTCCCTCTCGTGGTTACGTAGCACGAAGGAGTTACATAAGAGACCTTAAATAATTATTATGTTCATGAAAACTCTGAGACTTCACCCGCTTGCCTCAGTATACCTAGAGAGCTCGAGGAGGGAGGATATATTTCTCGCCGCCTCCCGCCTGAGGATACGACCGGGCGGCGAATATTTACATTTTTAACCACCCAAATGCTGTCCCCACTTATTTTATCACTCAACAAGATTCATATGTTCATCATATTAACTCCTTCAGACATATTATGTTCCAGTAAGTCCACGGAGGCGGGAGCCCGGTATCCTTGCCACCGCCTCGCACTACACTCACAACAACACTGCGGCCGTTAGAATTATCGGAGGTGGCTGAGGTTGCCACCAACGGTTTTATCGTAAGCTAACTTATCGGACTTACTGAGCTCCATATGACGCTAGAGTGTCATATAACTTATTAGAGAGCCATGGAGATAAGTCCATATGACGCACTCGCGTCATATGAGTTTTTGGCGCACTCGGTCATATGACACTACCGCGTCATATATGTCTGGAGGAGTTAATAAAATAAGTGCTCATGGCAAATAAATTATGATTTATATGGTAGATATAACAAATTATGTCAGAATATTGGGTAATTAATTCCCATATACAGTAACTACATTTGTCACAGGCCATAGGCGTGCTTCCCGGGTTAACATTAAATATCGATAAAATACCTCAACACTCAAAGAGTGGGTGGTAAGGTTTTTACACCGTGCCGCCCAGCGGGCATAATCCCAAAATATTAGCTCACTTTCACTCGCCCTAGCGCCGTCACTATGGCTCAAATGCGAACGAAACAGTAATTTTTGGAACGAGCAACTCTTCGTCTCCCCATAGAAGTCTAGTCAGGATAATGTGTGTGAGTGTGGAGGGCGGGAAGAGGTGAGGAAGAGGGATTATGTTTTGGTCTATTTCCTGTGCGCGTTCGGATGCGTTCGCTTTGCCCTGACTTCGGCCTCCCGCGCGTCTACTATTCCTTCGGTTATCAGTCTTATTTTTCTCTTATTTCTCCTTATTTCTGTATTCTCTGTATTATCTCTCTCTCTCTCTCTCTCTCTCTCTCTCTCTTTCTCTCTCTCTCTCACTCCTCCTGTCTGACTGTCTCTGTCTCTCTGTCTGTCTCTCTCTCTCTCTCTCTCTCTCTCTCTCTCTGGCTTGCTCGCTTTCCCTCTCTCGCGCGCTCTGTCTCTCTCTCTGTCTCTCTCCCTTTCTATCTTCCTCATCCGTATATGTAATTCTCATTATTATTTTCTCGAACTAATCCCTCTATTTCTTTATTTGTTTGTAATATTTCTGTATGTGGTGGTGAGATTAATAAAAATAATATTATTAGTAGGTTTAGGGATATTTCTTCGAGAGGCCGGTCTATATGATCTGTGCCCCATGAATATTCTTTCCTCTCACTTAAACAGTAGGCTACCATAGTGCGGTTGGGAGTATGAACATGATTAGATTAATATCCAGTATTCGAGAATGGATAATAAGTCGTAGGCGTGTGCATAAACCTTTAACCGTCCTGGTGGTGTAATGGTTAAGGTGGCAAAAATATGTGTGTGATAACCCGGGTTCGAATCCCGGTGGATCATATATACTTTAATTAATTTCATTGGGGGTGTGGTGGTGAGATTAATAAAAATAATATTATTAGTAGGTTTAGGGATATTTCTTCGAGAGGCCGGTCTATATGATCTGTGCCCCATGAATATTCTTTCCTCTCACTTAAACAGTAGGCTACCATAGTGCGGTTGGGAGTATGAACATGATTAGATTAATATCCAGTATTCGAGAATGGATAATAAGTCGTAGGCGTGTGCATAAACCTTTAACCGTCCTGGTGGTGTAATGGTTAAGGTGGCAAAAATATGTGTGTGATAACCCGGGTTCGAATCCCGGTGGATCATATATACTTTAATTAATTTCATTGGGGGTGTGGTGGTGAGATTAATAAAAATAATATTATTAGTAGGTTTAGGGATATTTCTTCGAGAGGCCGGTCTATATGATCTGTGCCCCATGAATATTCTTTCCTCTCACTTAAACAGTAGGCTACCATAGTGCGGTTGGGAGTATGAACATGATTAGATTAATATCCAGTATTCGAGAATGGATAATAAGTCGTAGGCGTGTGCATAAACCTTTAACCGTCCTGGTGGTGTAATGGTTAAGGTGGCAAAAATATGTGTGTGATAACCCGGGTTCGAATCCCGGTGGATCATATATACTTTAATTAATTTCATTGGGGGTGTGGTGGTGAGATTAATAAAAATAATATTATTAGTAGGTTTAGGGATATTTCTTCGAGAGGCCGGTCTATATGATCTGTGCCCCATGAATATTCTTTCCTCTCACTTAAACAGTAGGCTACCATAGTGCGGTTGGGAGTATGAACATGATTAGATTAATATCCAGTATTCGAGAATGGATAATAAGTCGTAGGCGTGTGCATAAACCTTTAACCGTCCTGGTGGTGTAATGGTTAAGGTGGCAAAAATATGTGTGTGATAACCCGGGTTCGAATCCCGGTGGATCATATATACTTTAATTAATTTCATTGGGGGTGTGGTGGTGAGATTAATAAAAATAATATTATTATATCTTTTTCCCTCTTTCTTCAGTTCAGTTTCTGTATTCTCTCTCTCTCTCTCTTCCTCATCCATATATGTAATTCTCATTATTATTTTTTCAAATCCCTCTATTTCTTTATTTGCTTGTAATATTTCTGTATTATAATATCTTTTTCACTCTCTTTCTTCAGTTCAGTTTTTGCATTCTCCCTCTCTCTCTCTCTCTCTCTCTCTCTGTTTCGCTTGCTTTGCAGGACATATTTTTTTGTTTTATATATAATATTATTTCAACACATTTCCAAATCACCCTATGGGGTAGTGTTGACGACTTTTTTGTTTTTGTGGTGTTCCCAGGAGGTGTAATCCACATGTGATTGAGGTAGGCAAAAGGCAGTTATGTGATTGAGGTAGGTATAAGGCAGTTATGTGATTGAGGTAGGTAATAGGCAGTTATGTGATTGAGGTAGGGAAAAGGCAGAACTGCCTATAGCGAGTGTATGAATGTGATTGAGGTAGACAAAAGGCAGAACTGCCTATAGCGAGTGTATGAATGTATGTATGAATGAATGACATGGATGTATGAGGTGGACCAAGAACCAGATGGATGAATGAGATTCGAAACTTATGGATGTAATGGGTGATGTTGCTGATGATGATGAATGCACTTGCGTTAGGGTAGTGTGCTTATTCCACCATATGAATGAATGAATGACATGAATTCATGAGGTACTTTAAAATAGATGAATGAATGATTGAATGACATGAATTCATGAGGTACTTTGAAATAGATGAATGAATGATTGAATGAAGTTATGAATGATTGGCAAGAAGGGAGGTCTAGAACCGTTCCAGTGTGTGGTAGTCGGTGTAGCAAGGAGAAGCGCAGGGTCCCACATTACACTGACTACACATGACCGAGGTTTCCTTCCTGACTTGGGGCCTCCTTGTTGTGTGTCTGCAGACGTGGCACTGTTTCAGTCCGTGCTTCCGGTTGGCTAGGATTTGTGCATCTGTGCGGGGGCAATGTACAATCTTGTGGGTCGCGAGATAGTCCCGGCACTCAAGGCGGTAAGGCAGATTCACGATCGCCCTCGGAGCTGCTGCCGCATGTGTGGTTCCGTGCTTCCTGAGGATGGAGTCGATGATATCCTTGGCGAACAGCCTTACAGAGCTCCTCCTTCCTGTCCGCGTCATCCACAGGTTGTACGCGTTCAGGATAGTGACATTAAGAAGATGGAGTACGACTTCTTGTACCACTTACAGGTCTTCCTAAGGCAGTCAACAGCAGTGATTTGCATATCACTCTTGTCCACCAACCGCATGCTCACATTGTAGTCCATAACAGCGTCAGGTTTGGAGATAGCTACTAGAGTCCTGTTGCGTGTGACAGGATCCTGCTGGTATCTCTTCTTCCCGCTATCTCGCAATGCGGACTTGTGGTAGGTGGAGAGGACATTGACTGGCTTTGTGTCGTGCCAACAAATAGCCAGTATGTTCTCACTGCTGCTCTTCTTCCGGATGATGTCTCCTTTCCGTGTATTAGCAAACTTGGGCCAGTGTTTCCTGTTTGACCAAACAGTTCCACAGCTTCCCGTGCTCCTTGTAAGGAGATACCTGCCAAGGAGAGGAGAGGTGTAGAAATTGTCGGTGAACAGGATACGGTTGGCATCCAGATACGGCTCCATCAGTGTCTTCACAACCGCCCCTGAAAGACCCAGAGGGTCGTTCGGAATGTCCACATCAGTAGCGGTGTAGATGGTAAGCTCCAGCACGTATCCTGTCTCGCAGTCACACAGTACAAGGAATTTGACCCCGAAGCGGTGACTCTTCGACGGAATGTACTGGCGGAAAGAGAGACGTCCACGGAAGAGGATCAAGGACTCTTCGATCACAACATTCTGGAAAGGTTTGAAAAACCGGCGATACCTGTTCAGTAGGGAGGTCAGGAATGGCCGTATTTTCCAAATCTTGTTAGCTCCGTGTGGCGCAGTGTTATCCACAAAGTGCAAGCACTTCAGAATTTGCCTATACTGGTCCCTGGGCATGTAGGTATTGAACACTGGCATTGATATAATGTCATGCAGGAGCCAATAATCCAACATGTTGTGCTTCTTCACGTGGGGCATGAGCGTGGTGTGGGCCAAAAACACGAGTAGCTCAGGG
Organism: Lithodes maja; assembly: GCA_037953745.1. NCBI lineage: Eukaryota > Metazoa > Arthropoda > Malacostraca > Decapoda > Lithodidae > Lithodes > Lithodes maja. Next base: position 73,682 of record JBAKBP010000905.1, read on the forward strand.
ATGTCAATCGGCGTCCATCTCCGCATGTGGGGCGAGTTCATCTCTTCGGAGTGCTGGCATCCATACCGGTTTGTCTCCCTTACCATGTCCCCGAGCAATTCATCGTCGAAGAATGCCCGGAAGTAGTGATAAGGGGTATCATCCTCTGAGCAGGGAAAGGCAGGCTGGATGCCATTTTTTTTTTTTTTTTTTTTCTATATTCCAACTTACTTCCTCTCGGGCATAGGCTGAGAGCCTTAACATTCACCGCTTTACAATGAACAGTAAAGCCCGTGAGGTCTTGTTCCAGTCTAGGGAGTGAGACATGTGAAGCACGTAGAGTACAACGAGCACCTGCCATCTTGCCTTCACATGAGGCACGGTGCTCACTCATGGCCCGAAACGACCCCATCTCTGAAGCCATCTCGTTCCCGTGCTTCACTGTCTCATCCCCTACACTCGGACTCTCACACTTACACACACACAACGCCACCTGTTGAGCAGATAACTCACCATTGGTTGTCTTATCAAACAGGGGTGGAACCCCAGGCATATCCCGAGGCTGGCAGTTCTCCCACCGAAAGACAGGTGGCTCGTCCGGCCTCCTACCCCTCCCGGCCCCTCCCCGGGCACCTCCTGGGGCACCTCCTGGGGCACCTCCGCGAGCACCTCCCCGAGCACCTTCCCGAGCACCTCCTCGGGCCCTTCCCCGGGCACCTTGCTGTGGCGGTCCCTGCTGTGGCTGTGGCTGTCCCTGCTGTGGCTGTGGCTGTCCCTGCTGTGGCTGTGGCTGCCCGCCGTCAGAGTCGCTTGCCTGCGCCGGGGATATCCTGGCTTCAGGCGAATCGGGAGAGCTTGAGCCGGCATCGCTTTCGGACAACACCAGCCGACGCCTGGTCGTCCTCGTCCGCGGCATCCCGGGTGGCGTTGACAACATGGGAGGAGCATATACAGCTGGTGTAGAGGTCGCTGTACCTGGTTGTGCATGGGCGGGGGTAATCGGTAGGTGCGCTACCCCCGAGATGTTGGCAAGCGGCATCACTGGAGGATCTGACGCGGCTCGCTGTGTGGATGGGCCTGGCTGTGGGGATAATGACCTTGGGAGTTTGGCCGGTCTGGTGTTGCCTGTGAAAATAGTGGGAATGGTATTTTGTATGAGGGATGTGCAGACTCAAACTTTACAACTAAGACATGATTTATTTGAGAGAGAGAGAGAGAGAGAGAGAGAGTAGGAAGAGTCCTAGCAATTTCAAGGTCACCTGCGTAAGGAATGTATTCTACTGTACACCATGATATATACGCCTATTAAATTATTGCAATCAATATATACCATATATTTGTATATATACAGTATACATATATATATATATATATATTGTTACGGCTGGATCGGCAATACATATTCGGGATTCTTGATCGTAGGACAGAAATGGCTTATGTGACAACGACACGCTCGATTCCAGTCCCAAATACTATATGCTCCAGACAACAAAAGCACCAACGCCCTACAGAGTTATCGTCTATGGTAACGAGGTACCTTAACTCGGCGAAAGTGTACAACAGGGGTAGGCTATGAGGCTAAACTCCCTCAGACATTTATAGGTTACGTTATTACTAAAGAAATGCAATACTCAAGAAACTACGTTAATATTAAGCCTCTAATAATGTAGAATAGAAGCAGGCTAAAGGTATGACAGTGAAATGCTAAATGACAAATGTACACGCCTACTTGAAAGCGCGTGCACTAGAATAACTGTCCCCTACTAACATGCACTAGCATGTAGCATACAAGATGTTCATGATCCAGTAGATACCTAATAATACACATGGAAGGAACATAAATAGTAGTCACTTATTGTAATAATGAATCTATACTTGGAATAACTAAAAGGTTGCAGGCAACAGTACTGCGCCGGTAGCCTACTACCGCATAGGCTACTTCGCTTCTCTCACTCTGTCTCCCCTCTGAGTCTGTATGCGCCCTACGCAACAGAACTCCGGACACAGCAGCAAAACGACAGTGCAGTTAATTGATACATGAAAGTATTAATAGTGTTGTCTTGTGTGTGAGTAATGTGTATTGTAAAGTGTTACATACATAAACTTAAAGAGAGCTGCAATGCATAGTAAAATAAAGATATCACCCACTCATCATCCCCATGTGTTCTAGCTAGCAGGCCAAGTCACAGGAACAACGAGTCCCAGCACCGAAAGCGAGAACCCAGGAAAAGACTGCAGAGAACACAAGGACAGATCAATTACGTTACTCTACTATACCGGCACTACGAGCGAGCTGTAGTCTCTGGTACTGCACTCGCTCCTGGCTCGGTAGGCAAATCAAGGCTAAGTCCTCACCCCTCTACAGACAACTCCTGGGCATGGTCGGGCTCTTACACATGGCACTAGTCTAGTCACAAATTGGATGATGAGCTGGGCATATAACTCGTGAACATGTAGAACGTTCACCAACTATCCTCATCAAGAAGATCGCTGTTCACATTAACCCCTTAAATCTAATACATGTAAATATATGCTTGTCCTAAGAGTAATACGAGAGGTGAGTGCTGAAACTCCTTTAGGACCTCAAGGGAAGGGTATGCATTTAAATAGAGAGAAGAATGAAATGAGAGTAATGTCGTCAGAGAGAAAGAGTGCAACCGTGAGAAATTGGGAGAGAGGGCAAGGGATGTTAGAGTCTCAAAGGTTCTAGGCAACCTAATCATGGAACACACAGCGAGCCTCCATGCAATGTGCAGTACGACAACATGGGCAGCCCGGCAGCATATGCAGGCGGCAATGTACTACCAACCCTGTCGCACCTAGCTATAAGCGCAGGGCTGCCAACCGGTCCATACGTCTGGCAACCATTGCTACCCTCTCGCTCTGAAGTCTAACTCACTCTCTCTCTCTGAATTCCTATTATCTCATCTATCAACTTCTCTATTGATACTACATATTAAATGGAAGGTCTCGACATGGCTTAAAACAAAACCCACCACTGGTTAGCAAATGACGAGACCTTTGCAGAGATACAAAGAACATAGTTATACGTTGTCACACTCAATATAAGCAGCGAACACGGTACACGGCCCCGCCCCGTGTCGATACAGTGGAGTACCAAGGAGTACAATCAGGTTAAGTTGCCACGCACTGGGTGCGTCACAGCCCCCCCAAGATTTTAGATAATCGACCTTAGAAGCATTATCAAAATCTGACAGGCAACCAACCGACCTGCTACCCTTAGCTGCCACTAATTGCAAAAGGTGCACAACAACTGAAGTGTGAATTATACATAAAACACAATATCGCATGCATCATGCTACAACAATAAAGACTTACAAAACTAAAACAAAATTTTCTCGTTTATTTTATTGTTTTATAATCTTTTTGGACGGCGTTATGATAGCCTAATTTTACTCCTGCTCAACCCACACACCGTGCACGACTATCCTGGATCATCAACCCTTGATAGACAATCTGCTATCACGTTCTCACTCCCGGCAATATGCTGAATGTTGAGATTATACTCTTGGAGCATTAGGGACCACCTGGTCAACCGCATATTCCGATTGTGAAACTGATTTAGGAATTTCAAGGGATGATGGTCCGTATAAATCGTCACTACCGGGCCGTAGGCTGGAACATAAACTTCGAAATGTTTGAGCGACAAAACGATAGCAAGAAGCTCCTTCTCTATAGTCGAGTAATTCCTTTGTGCCGAATTAAACTTGCGAGAAAAGAAGCTCACTGGGTGTTCCAAGCCCTCGGAATCAGTCTGCAGTAACACTGCCCCGGCACCCACACCGCTGGCATCAGTCGCCAGCTGAAAACTCCTGGAGAAGTCTGGGGCTCTCAAAATCGGATGTGTACACAGCAGGTGCTTGACTAGGTCGAAAGCCCTCTGACACTCCGCAGCCCAACAGAACTTCACTGATTTCGACAGTAGATCAGTTAACGGTGCTAAGACAGTAGAGTATCCCCGGATGAAGCGCCTATAATAGCCTATCATACCTAGGAACCGCATGACCTGGCGCTTAGTGGTGGGCCTGGGAAACATATTGATAGCCTGTATCTTGCTCAGGGGGGGTCACACCCGGCCTAACCCGACCACGAAGCCAAGATACTGCACAGTAGCCTTTACAAACTCGCACTTCCTCAGGTTCACCACCAGCCCAGCATCGTGCAACTTCCCAAACAGGGTCTCTAAGTGCCTTAGGTGATTTTCAAAATTGTCATCATACACTATCACGTCATCAAGGTAGAGCGTGCAGTTAGGGATTTCGTCACAAATATCGTTCATCAGGTTCTGAAACGTGGCAGGTGCGTTCTTAAGCCCATAAGGCATTACGTTACATTGGTAGGTCTTGCCATCTACCACAAAACCACAAACTTGCTTAGCTCGGTCCGACAGGGGTACTTGCCAGTAGCCTTTTACAAGATCAATTTTAGTAAGGTACTTTGCATTCCCTATCTTGTCCACGCTGTCGTCAACTTGAGGCAAAGGGTAAGGGTTGGTAGTGGTCAAGCCATTTAGTCTACGAAAATCTATGCAGAACCGCACCTTGCCGTCAGGTTTTGGCTGCAACGTGACGGGTGATGTCCACTTCACATAACCTTCAGTGATCATCCCTCTCTCAACCATGTACTTTAACTCCTCCCGTAAAGCTGGCAACTTTACCGGGGGCACACGGTAGGGCACTGACTTGAAGGGCACATTATCACCGACGTCCACGTCGTGCGTTACCTGAGTAGTGAGACCTGGGTTTTCGGCGAAAACAGAGGGGTATGACCTGAACAGGCCTAGGACAGCAGCACCCTGGTGCTCAGGCAGGTGACTTACAGCTTGCCTAGCCTCTTGTTCAGTATTCCCCGCCCACTGTTCCGCGGAAATGACACAGTCCCAGCTATCCTCCTCAGCAGCATGACTGTCCCCACCTCCTTCTCCACCCTGGCCGCTGCAGGCCAGCACAGGGACAGTGAGAGGCTCTGAGGGGCGTCTCACATACTCTTTCATGAGGTTAACATGACATAACTGATGTTTTTTTCTACGGTCAGGTGTTGCAACGAGATAATCAAGGTCGGACAGTTTCTTAGCCACCACATACGGCCCAATAAACTTGGCAGAAAGGGGGTGTCCAGGCAAAGGTAAAAGCAACATTACCTCCTGACCCACCGAAAACTCCCGAAGCTTCACCTTGGCGTCATACTGGTGCTTCATGACCGCCTGTGCATTAACCAAGTTATTACCTGCCGCTGCCATGCAACCTATAAGTCTCTCCCGGCTCTCAAGGATATATTTAAGTACAGACCCCGGCTTCTCTTCGCCCTCCCAGATCTCTTTCACCATACTTAAAGGTCCTCTCACATTATGGCCAAAGACTAGTTGATTTGGACTGAACCCCAGGCTCTCTCCTGGGACTTCACGTGCAGCGAACAGAACATACGGCAGACCCAAATCCCAATCAGTGTCATGTTCTGCACAGTAACAGCGTAGCATACTCTTCAGGGTCGAGTGCCACCGCTCCAAGACTCCCTGACTCTCGGGATGGTAGGCTGACGACACTACAGAGCATATACCGTGCAACTGAAGGGTTTGCTTGAACAATTTGGATGTAAAATTGCTCCCCTGGTCTGACTGCACCTCACGTGGAAATCCATAACGGGAACAGAACAATAATAAGTTTTTAACAACTGCCTTTGCCGAGCCGTTTCTCATGGGGTATGCGTCCGGGTATCTCGTAGCCACATCCATGACTGTCAACAGGAATTTATTGCCACTACTAGTAGGCGGGAAAGGGCCAACCAAATCTACTGCAACTTTGCTGAACGGAGGCCCGGTGACAGGTATGGGAAACAAAGGTGCCTTCGGGATGGTCTGGTTAGGCTTCCCCGTTGTCTGGCAGGTCGCACACCCAGCCACCCATGCACAGACATCAGCCTTGACCCCAGGCCACCAGAAAAACCTGCCCAATGCCGCCAATGTTTTGGTTACCCCCAAATGACCCGCCACCGGCACATCATGCGCCAGACACAATAAGGACTCTCTATACTTATTTGGAACAACCACCTGGTCTACTACCCTCGCACCGCCCTCCCACTTCGATTTGGGGTCTAGAAATCTGCGGTACAATATCCTGTTGAGCCTAAAGAAATCTCCCGGCTTCGCATCCCCATCTTCCTCCAACTCTATGGCACCATTGCTATAACGAGCTAGGCTAGCGTCTTGCAGCTGCTGCTCACTAATGTCCCTGGGCGTCAATGCATCAAGATGGTTTTGTAATAAGACATTACCCCGGCTAGTAGGCTCTACTGCCTTAGTGGCTCTCGCTACAGCTCTTGCCTCACGCGAAGTCTTACCCAACTCTGCCTTGTTACACACCATATCTGGGCCAGAGTCAACTCCCGTGTTTATTATAGGTCCAAGTACCGAATCACCGAGAAGTGCAGCAGAATCAATGTCCCTTTTCCTGCCCTTAGCAACCTTCTCCTGATCCTTCCTCCACTGTCCCCGAGGTTGAGTGCTAGGCTGTGCAGGAGCCGCAGAGCGAGATCGGGTTACCACACAGGCCATCTCATCCTGTTGGCACCTCCCAACCCATTCCCGATTCTCACCATCCACGTCGGCCGCCCTCTCGGCAACGACTAAGGGTGGAGTCCCGGAAGTGGGCACCGCAAAGTCGTTGCCGAGAAGAAGGTCGACGCCCTCAACTGGCAAACACTCAACGATCCCTACATCCAGCTCCCTGCACACCTCTCCCACTCTCAACTCCAACCTCACAAGTGGGTATGACCTCGTAGCATTTATACCCTGCACCACAACAACTCTGGCCGCATTTATCGGTTTCCCTGTGAAGTTCCTCAACAAAGTTTGCGAAGCCCCCGTATCCCTCAGCAAGTCAACCCTCCGTAGTTCACTCCCCCAGCTCACAAACCCGTGTCCCCGATGGTCACAGAAAGTGTCCCGGACAGGTGTCGAGCCTTCCGTACGCTTCTTTACCGCGTGTGCCTCAGCTGCTGACAACCTACCCCGGGCAGTTGCTGCAGCCTTCAGAGACACACCGATACTGTGAACCAATGACACCGGCTTAGCGGGAGTGTTACTAGGGCACTCACGTGAATAATGGCCTAGCTTCTGACATTTGTAACATTTCACATCCCCAATGGGCTTCTTCCCTTGTGCGGGCGAAGAAGGGGCCTGACCTTTAGTAAACGGGAGAGGCTTGTGTTTGTAGGTGTTATTAGGTGCAATGCATTTAGTGTGGTTATGTGTGTCATAGGATTTGTTATTATCGAAAACTCTGGTGGGTGGGGTATAGCGCCCCTTCTGCCCTGACTCAGCCCTCTGAGCGGCACCGCAACCACGAATCAATGATAATCTGAGGTCTGCCATCTTGGCAGCCTCCTCTACTGTCTTGGGACATTTTTCCTTAATGTTCAGCGTTAGATCGGTTCCAGTACATTGGTAAAACTGTTCCAGATAGAAAAGTTGCTTAATTTCCTCAGCCGACTCTGCGTGCTCGGACCGAAACCAGTTATTACCTGCATCTGTTAAGTCCCGTGCGTGCTCCATAAAACTGACGTCGCTCTTCTTATTCACGCCACGGAACTTCAATCTATAAGTTTCGGGTTGCAGTTCGTAGGCCCGGAGCACAGCCTCCTTCACCAGTCCATACACGACACTCTCGTCCAGTGACAGTGCATCGTAGGCTTTCAACCCCTTACCCACTAGACGTGATGAAACTAATGCTGCCCATTTAACCTCCGGCCAGTCATACTCACGACACTTCTTTTCGAAACGAGCAAAAAACTCAGTCACTGCTGTCTCATCAAATGCGGGTACTAACTTAATTAAATGCGAAAGTGAGTCTGTAACCCAGTGCCCACCACCGAGATGACGCCCCGTGGTCTCTACTCTAGACTTCTCGACATCCATTTCAGCCTGGTACCTGGTTGCATCCTGATTGGCTTGGATTCTAGCAACCTCTATGCGTTCTATACTAGCCTGTTGTATCTGTATCCGAGTCTCCTGCAGCTTAAACTTAGCTAGTTCTAGCTGAAATAACATCTCAGGAGACAGGCCTGGGGGGGGAGAGCACAAAATGGGGGATCCACACCGAGACGTGTTTACGGGTAAGCCAGCTTGCCCTTGAGAACCCTCCTGCTGCATCGTGCTAAGACTCGCTGGCTGAGGGCCCAGCTCAGGGGTAGAGTGGAATGGAGGCTTGGAGGGAACCCCCCCAAGACCCCACTCCACCCACCGCCCCATCGCCATCACCCAACAAACATGCCACCAAATTCTTCTTGGGCCAACTGTCAGGACAGTCCCGCCCCAAAACCGTGGCTAAACAGCGAAGACCGTAACAATCAATAGCCTGCAGGCGCTGTTCGGTCAAAGGTGTCTGCAAAAATGCCCGGGCATCCCTCTCTCCACTTATAATACTCCCCTCCATAAACATCTGTTGTACTTGCTGGTTACTAGGCTGTACCGTGTTATCCTCCCCCGTAAATGATGAGTCATTAGACATAGTGCTGGTTATACAATTGCTGTTCATAAAAAAAAGAAGTGCTTATTACTAATTGCAGTCTCGACTCACAAAATGTTAAAGATGCTTGAATGACTCTACTCTAGACACCCCCAACGAAACAATCTGCAAGTCCACCAATACAATAATGACACAATAAAAATTCCTCCAATATGCAAGAAAATTCTAGCCAGCTCTACTAGGTAGCATAGAATAGTTCTCCAAAAAACATGTGATAGGATACTACTGAATCCTGGCAAGGTCGCCATTTTGTTACGGCTGGATCGGCAATACATATTCGGGATTCTTGATCGTAGGACAGAAATGGCTTATGTGACAACGACACGCTCGATTCCAGTCCCAAATACTATATGCTCCAGACAACAAAAGCACCAACGCCCTACAGAGTTATCGTCTATGGTAACGAGGTACCTTAACTCGGCGAAAGTGTACAACAGGGGTAGGCTATGAGGCTAAACTCCCTCAGACATTTATAGGTTACGTTATTACTAAAGAAATGCAATACTCAAGAAACTACGTTAATATTAAGCCTCTAATAATGTAGAATAGAAGCAGGCTAAAGGTATGACAGTGAAATGCTAAATGACAAATGTACACGCCTACTTGAAAGCGCGTGCACTAGAATAACTGTCCCCTACTAACATGCACTAGTATGTAGCATACAAGATGTTCATGATCCAGTAGATACCTAATAATACACATGGAAGGAACATAAATAGTAGTCACTTATTGTAATAATGAATCTATACTTGGAATAACTAAAAGGTTGCAGGCAACAGTACTGCGCCGGTAGCCTACTACCGCATAGGCTACTTCGCTTCTCTCACTCTGTCTCCCCTCTGAGTCTGTATGCGCCCTACGCAACAGAACTCCGGACACAGCAGCAAAACGACAGTGCAGTTAATTGATACATGAAAGTATTAATAGTGTTGTCTTGTGTGTGAGTAATGTGTATTGTAAAGTGTTACATACATAAACTTAAAGAGAGCTGCAATGCATAGTAAAATAAAGATATCACCCACTCATCATCCCCATGTGTTCTAGCTAGCAGGCCAAGTCACAGGAACAACGAGTCCCAGCACCGAAAGCGAGAACCCAGGAAAAGACTGCAGAGAACACAAGGACAGATAAATTACGTTACTCTACTATACCGGCACTACGAGCGAGCTGTAGTCTCTGGTACTGCACTCGCTCCTGGCTCGGTAGGCAAATCAAGGCTAAGTCCTCACCCCTCTACAGACAACTCCTGGGCATGGTCGGGCTCTTACACATGGCACTAGTCTAGTCACAAATTGGATGATGAGCTGGGCATATAACTCGTGAACATGTAGAACGTTCACCAACTATCCTCATCAAGAAGATCGCTGTTCACATTAACCCCTTAAATCTAATACATGTAAATATATGCTTGTCCTAAGAGTAATACGAGAGGTGAGTGCTGAAACTCCTTTAGGACCTCAAGGGAAGGGTATGCATTTAAATAGAGAGAAGAATGAAATGAGAGTAATGTCGTCAGAGAGAAAGAGTGCAACCGTGAGAAATTGGGAGAGAGGGCAAGGGATGTTAGAGTCTCAAAGGTTCTAGGCAACCTAATCATGGAACACACAGCGAGCCTCCATGCAATGTGCAGTACGACAACATGGGCAGCCCGGCAGCATATGCAGGCGGCAATGTACTACCAACCCTGTCGCACCTAGCTATAAGCGCAGGGCTGCCAACCGGTCCATACGTCTGGCAACCATTGCTACCCTCTCGCTCTGAAGTCTAACTCACTCTCTCTCTCTGAATTCCTATTATCTCATCTATCAACTTCTCTATTGATACTACATATTAAATGGAAGGTCTCGACATGGCTTAAAACAAAACCCACCACTGGTTAGCAAATGACGAGACCTTTGCAGAGATACAAAGAACATAGTTATACGTTGTCACACTCAATATAAGCAGCGAACACGGTACACGGCCCCGCCCCATGTCGATACAGTGGAGTACCAAGGAGTACAATCAGGTTAAGTTGCCACGCACTGGGTGCGTCACAATATATATATATATATATATATATATATATATATATATATATATATATACTGTATATATATATATATATAAATATATAATATATATTGATTGCAATAATTTTATAGGCGTATATATCAAGGTGTACAGTAGAATACATTCCTTACGCAGGTGACCTTGAAATTCTTAGCACTCTTCTCTCTCTCTCTTTCTATATATATAAATATATATATATATATATATATATATATATATATATATATATATATATATATATATAGAGAGAGAGAGAGAGAGAGAAGAGTGCTAAGAATTTCAAGGTCACCTGCGTAATGAATGTATTCTACTGTACACCGTGATATATACGCCTATAAAATGATTGCAATCAACAGTGAGTCATGCGAAGAAAGAAATGAAGAAAGAAAGGAAGGGAGAAAGAAAAAGAGAGAGAGAGAGAGAGAGAATACTGCATGGTGGTACTGCCCGGGGTCAGAGATAAAAGGGTTGTTTGAGGAATGCCCTGGAAAACAGGGAGTCACGCAAAGAAAGAAAGGAAGAAAGAAAGGAAGAGAGAAAGAAAGAGAGAGAGAGAGAGAGAGAGAGAGAGAGAGAGAGAGAGAGAAAGAGTCAATTTCACAAATATATCATTATATGAAAAAATAATATATACATATGATCCCCACAATCATATAAAATATATATAATGCCAATCACAAATCTTCAATCTTTCGTTGCTAGTATTAGTACTGTATTATTTCTACTGTACACCGTGATATATACGCCTATAAAATGAATGGAAACTCGCAAGCAATTTCAAGGGCACATGCGTCAGAAATGTACCCTAAACCCCTGAAATATACGCGTAAAAATGCTTGCAATCAAACTTGCAAGCAATTTCAAAGTCACATGCACATATATATATATATATATGTAATATAGGAAGACCAACACCACAATCTTCGTTGCTTGTATTCCCGTAAGAAATGTACCGTCCACGCTGACATAGGCCTATACGCCAATAATAAAATGCTTGCAATCGCTTGCAATCAAATTTGCAAGCAATTTCAAAGGCACATGCACATATACTGTATATCCCATATGTATAGGAAGACCAACACCACAATCTTTGTTGCTTGTATTCCCGTAAGAAATGTACCGTCCACACTGACAATACGCCAATAATAAACTGCTTGTAATCAATCTCTCAAACAATATAAATGTACATTGTACTTACCAACACCCACACCAGTATGTTCGCCAAGCTCCTCGTCAGCATCTGCATACCTTTCTTCATCATCTAGTAGAACACGTTCATCGCTCTCTTCCTCCCGACCTTCAAAATTTGCGGGCCGCAAGTTATGGCGGCTGTGAAAACCGATGATCGGCATATCGTCATCTTCTTCCTCCTCACTTCCCCCACTATCACCAAGCCCTTCCAAGGTTTCATCCAACAACCTGTTAGACACTGCTGAAGAGTTTATTAGCCGATCTAACTGCTCGGCGGTGAGCGGGGCGTCACGACTTGGCTGGCGCGACGTAGTAGGGATGGTGGCCGCCGAATCGGACACGGGCAAATCTTCTCTTTCCATCACGGCGGCTAGAGCAGTACTGAGTCACGCTCACGCGGTGGGGATGTGTGTGTGGGACCTTGTAGTACACCGCCTGACTGCCAGGTTTTGCTTTCCACTTAAATTAGGGCGGAAATTAGCCATTCGACTATAGCCGGGCGCTGCCATATAGGCCACATTTATTTCACTCGACTATAGCCGGGCGCCACCAGTTAAGGGTTAATGGTAGTGGTGGTGGTGGTCGAGTGGTGAGCACGCTCCCGTGTGAATCTGCAAAACCAGGGATCGAATCACTGCCACGGCGGACATTTAGTGGGTGTGGTAGTATGTCCTAGCATGTTTCACATGCTTGCACCCAGTCAGGGAACATCCTGACGACGTATACAGACTAAGCACACATAACAAAGCCACTTCAACAGCTTCCTCTCTCTCCAACACCCCTTCTCCCCTCTCTACACGCTTCAGAAAAATAGAAAAAGTAGAATTTAAATACGAGGTGCCGTTGTAAAGGCTTATCCCTCAATACTTCATCTGATCTGATCATATAAGAGGCTTTTTTATCCATTAGGTATGATTTTATAAGTTTCTTACCAGTTTAATTACTCAATAAATCTTATGAAGTGGACCTCACTGTCATGTGCCGATGCGGTCATATGCATGCTTAGCTTGTGGATCAGTCAGAAATGAATTGTCTACACCTGCTAATAAAACTAACATTGTAATGTCTTTTAGTGTTCATCCAGTCGTATAATATTATTGCGTCAGTGCGATTTGACCTAATCTGTTTGTGCGCCTTCAGTTTTCCTCAATAGATCAGTTCATAGACGACTTCACTAAAATTAACCAATCAATGGCAGATGTCTCAAAATGTTCAGAATACTATGATCAATACTATAATATATTATGTAACGAATATTGTAATACATGTTTGTATAGGCTACTCTTACTATGATATACAAGTAATATGTTCACGGCGAAAAAGGAGGACCCGGGAAATCATGAACATCTGCATTTTTATTCAACATTTGGACTACTCATCTTTAACCCTTAACTGGCGGCGCGCAACATATGTCGAGTGAAAGAAATTTGGACTATGTGGCGGCTCACAACATAAGTCGTGTGCCATTTTCAGCACGTAATGTTGCTGAGAGAGAGAGACAAGTGGTGGCAGGAGAGTAGCGAGCGTATGACTGCTCCAGACCACCGCGGTGGACCAACTGACATGAATCCCACCCTCCTCCACCCTCTCACACTTGCTACACAGTGAATTATGTAGGGAAAGTACCGAATTACATGGTTTTTGCACTCGTGTTGCGCGATTGTTGCAAGAAAACTAGCGGTCGTACAAGGATCGTTGGGGTGTCATTGGAAAGCTCTGTTTATGCCCTTTCAGGGATAGATACTTGTTTTACGCTCTGGGTCTTATTTAGGCATGAAAATGAACACGTAAAGAACCCTATTTTGGGTAAAAACACCCCGCTGGGCGGTACATATTAATTACCGTCTAGGCCGCTCGTTAGGTGTTAAGTCATCATCAGGATATAATATTACCAAAATACAAAATATCTGTATTTACCTAGCGTTTGTATACATCAATGACACATTTCGGTGGTTTTGATTATTGGGAGATTCAGACACTACGGCTACTGTCTGCTGCTGTCTCTCTTCTCTCTCCTTGGCCTAATAATGATATGCTAAGTGGCCTTTCTTGCCACAATAAGTACACACTTTCTGGGATGCATTCCCCTTATGACCAATATTATTATTAGTTTGGGCTCCACCTCTGTTACCATTACCAGGAGTCACATTTTAAGTTGGGGGAGCATTTTTAGTTTGGCTAGCATGGGGAGACGTTACAGGATTTTCAGAGTGACTGGGTTTGTCAGATTTGTGATTAGAGTACTTACAATTATCATAGGGCTTCTTCCAACGGTATTTATTATTTAGCCCATAGGAATCAGCCATGTCAGCAACTTCGGCAAGATTGTCTACTTTTCTCCCTCAAAAAGGATAAGCTACTTGGGAATCAATTTTCCATAGAAGATTATCAAGCAAGATTAATTTTTTGGACCCTTAATATCAGTGACATTTTTACTGTTGATCCAATTACTAAATGTTGTGGTCGTTTTTTTTGTTGTCTATGTGAGTGAAGGAGACAAGAGGCAGAACTGTTTGTATCGAGTGCCTCCCCCAGAGTTAAAAGACTGACAGGGCCAAAACCAAGGGACATTCGAGCCAAAATGCCTGGACACACAGAGTTTGAAGCAATATAAGTCATAGGAAGAGGGAAAGATTGATTCTGGGAGAGAGTTCCAGAGCTCAGCAGTTGACTAGAAGAAAGTCTGAGAATACCATTTCATTCTTGGGTTGGAGAGTTGCACAGAGTAGGGGTGGGATTGCGTTGCAAGACGGGTACTACGTAACCTACGCAGAGGAGGTGGTATACACTGGGAAAACTCTGAGGAACATTGATTATTATAGTAGCGATAGAATAGCAAGAAAGATGCAACATTGCGGCGAAGAGAGAGAGAGATTGCAGAGAGTTGGTGAGTGGGCTTTCCTTTCTACTTTGTCTAGGAGTGTGGTGTAAGAGGACCCCCCCACACATGTGAACAATACTCAATAAAAGGACGCACTGTGCCCCTGTACAGAGCAAGAATCTATGCAGGGGTAAAGAACCCCTTGAGGCAGTTGAGTACACCTAGCTTCTGGGAGGCTGCCTTAGCAAGACTGGTAATATGGTCCTTCCAAGTGAGAGCAGAAGAAAAAGAGACACCGAAAATATTGAGAGAAGATGAAGGATTGATTTTTGTATTGTTGAATTGTAAGGGATAGTCTTCTGGGAGTTCCGAATGTGTAGTAAGATGAAGAAATTGAGTTTTGGAAGCATTAAAGGCAACAAGGTTTTTTCTGCCCCAATTGGAAATAGTAGTTAGATCAGCGGGTTAGTGTTGCATAGCTTCATTACGTTTGTCTTTGAGGGATTGCTGGCTGGGTCGTTCAGGAAAACTAATTGTGTAGTGTAAGGTAGAGTCGTTGCGAATAAATGGATGGGACTGGAGGTACAATTTAGAAGATCATTTATAAAAATTAGAAAGAGAATGGGAGATAGGACAGAGCCCTGAGAAACACCGGAGTTAACAGGATGAGGAGCGATGGCCGTCCTCAACTGCAGCTATGGAACGGCCGGAAAGGAAATTAGAGACAAAGGCACAGATGGAGGGATAAAAACCGAAGGAGGATAGTTTAGAAATTAAAGATTTGTGCCAGACTCTATCGAAGGCCTTCAATATGTCTAGTGCAATAGAAAAGGTCTCACCAAAGTCCCGAAAGGAGGATGACCAAGAGTTAGTAAGATATGAAAGAAGATCACCAGTAGAGCGACCTTTAAGGAAGCCATACTGGCGATCTGAGTGTAGATAATGAGAAGAGAAATTTGAAAGCAAGAATAGTTTCAAAAACTTTAGAGATACAAGAGATATGAGCAATCGGATGATAGTTGGAGGGTTGAAAGCGGTCACCCTTCTTTGGGACAGGGTTAATGAGAGCAAAATTCCAGTAAGAAGGGAAGACGTTTGAGGAAAGACAGAGACGAAAGAGTTTGCCTAGGCAGGGAGTTTTTGAGTGCAACAGGAGAAACACTGTCCTGACCGTATGCCTTCTTAGTATTATGGCCAGAGAGGGTAGAAAGTATATATATCTTTAGAAGAGATTAGGATATTAGGCATAAGTAGGAGAGGGAGGAATAACACCGGAATCATCCAAGGTGGAGTTTCTAGCAAAAGTTTGAGCAAAGAGTTCAGCTTTGTCAGAGGAAGAAGTGATGGTTGTGCCATCATAGTAGAAAAGGGGAAGGAAAGACGGGGAATAAAAATTGTTGGAGAGGTTTTTGGCCAGAAAGCTTGGGAAGTGCTAGAGTTGGATACTTCAGTTCATGTATTATTGATGAAAGAGTGTTTTGCAAGTCGAAGAACAGATTTGGTTTGATTCCGGGCAGATACATAGGAAGAATGAGATTCTTGAATCTTAAGGTGTCGGTACTGTATGAATGCTTCCTCCTTGTTGCGGACAGCAACCTTCATGAGTGATAAAATTAGTAGGAAAGCTTTTGGGTGGCTAAAAAAGACGATATTCCCCGCCCGTTCGTATTCTCAGGCGGGAGGCGGCGAGACATACACCCTCCTTCTATGAGCTGTCTCGCCACACTGATTGATGAAGGAGAGATTCTCTTGTTGCATAAGATCTTTAACCCGCTCACGACCATAGGACGCAGAGGTTGCCAGATTAGCAATAAGAAATAGATTACTCTAACTGTTATAATTACCTCTCCAAAATTAGTTTTCTGCCCACAGCTAACTCAAAGACAACTGCAGAGGTTGAAGTAAACAAACTAAAGGTTTATAGATACCCCTGACGGTAACAAAGGCTTTAAAGTATCCCTAATAGGCTCAAAAATCGCGTCAGGATGTGAGAGGGTTAAATTACTTGTTGTTGTGTACGAAACCGCGAGAGAATAATTCCCGCGAAAAATAGCCGATATAATATGATGAAAATAAGATAGAAAATAGGTGAAAATTGAGCAGAAGGGGATAGGGGAAAAAGGTGGGGAAGAAGTGGGGTGAGAAATATATGGATGAGTGGTAGGAAGTACTAGATTGGAATTATCTCATTTTTTTTTTTTTTTTTTTTTTTTTTTTTTTTTTTCTATATTCCAACTTACTTCCTCTCGGGCATAGGCTGAGAGCCTTAACATTCACCGCTTTACAATGAACAGTGAAGCCCGTGAGGTCTTGTTCCAGTCTAGGGAGTGAGACATGTGAAGCACGTAGAGTACAACGAGCACCTGCCATCTTGCCTTCACATGAGGCACGGTGCTCACTCATGGCCCGAAACGACCCCATCTCTGAAGCCATCTCGTTCCCGTGCTTCACTGTCTCACCCTCTACACTCGGACTCTCACACTTACACACACACAACGCCACCTGTTGAGCAGATAACTCACCAGTCATAGATAATGACATATTCCTGTTTTGAGAGCTCTTGGGTTGTTTTTGAAAGGTTTTTTCATGGCCTTGCTTCCGTGAGGCCTATCGCATTCGCTATACAGATACTTCCTTGAGTTCTATCGCGCTTCTCGGTTTAAAGGCCGCTCTACTGGTGATCTCCTTTCTTATCTTACTAACTCTTGGTCATCCTCCATTCGGGACTTCAGTGAGACTCTTTTAGTTGCGCTAGACATAAGGAAGGCCTTCGATAGAGTCTGGCACAAATCCCTTATTTCCAAACTACCCTCCTTCGGTTTCTATACCTCCATCTGTGCCTTTGTCTCTAATTTCCTTTCCAGCCATTCCATAGCCGAGGTTGTGGACGGCCACCATTCACTTCCTCAACCTATCAATTCTGGTGTTCCTCAGGGTTCTGGCCTATCTCCAATTTTTTTCATATTATTCAATAATTACCTTTTTAACTGCATCTCCAGCCCTGTTTACTCATATGGTAACGACTCTACATTACAACTAGACTTTCACAACATTATTCACAGCAGGAACTCCAAAATTCACGTAAGGAGGCCATAGAGCACCTATTTTCTGATCTTTCTACTATCTCCAACTGGGGCAGAGAAAACCTTGTTACTTTCAATGCTTCCAAAACTCAATTCTTCCATCTGTCTACTCGTCACCCCCTTCCAGAAAACTATGACCTACTCTTCAACAACATACAATTAACCCTTCATCTTCTCTTAATATTGTCGGTGTCTCTTTTTCTTCAGATATCTCTTGGAAAGATTGTATTACCACTCTTGCAAAAACAGCTTCCTAGAAGCTGGGTGTGCTCAACCACCTCCGGGGTTCTTTAGCCATGCACAGCTTCTTTCTCTGTACTGGTGCACAGTGCATCCATGTATTGAGTATTGTTTCACACAGCACACTTAGACAAAGTAGAAAAGAAAGCCTTCCGTCTCATTAACTCACGTCAATTCACCAATTCTCTGCAGTCTCTCTCTCTTTGCTGCAATGTTGCATCTCTCACTATTCTATCAATATTACAATAATCAGTGTTCCTCTGAGCTCTCTCAGTGTATACCACCCCCTCTTCATAGAGCACATAGCACCCATCTTGCAACACAATCCCACCCCTACTCTTTGCAACTCTCCAACCCAAGAGTCAAACGATATTCCCAATTTTGTTTCTATTGAATAGCGGAGCTCTGGAACTCTCTGCCAGAATCAGTATTTCCCTCTTCCTATGACTTAAATTGCTTCAAACTCTGTATGTCCAGGCATTTTGGCTCGAACGTCCCTTGATGTTGGCCCTGTTACTCTTTCAACTCTGGGGGAGGCACTCGGTATTTGCAGTTCTGCATTTTGTCTCCCTCAGTCACATAGGAAACAAAAAATAAGTATTGTGACAATATACTGTATATATATAATATAAATTATATATTCCGACGTCCTTCGACCTTGGGCATGGGATCTTCATCTCCCTATCCACCACCACTTCATCACACACCTGCACCACCACCACTTCATCACACACCTGCACCACCACCACTTCATCACACACATCTGCACCATCACCATCACTTCATCACACATATGCACCACCACACCCACCACTGCATCACACACACACCACTGAACCACCACCACTTCATCACACACACCTGCACCACCACCACCACTTCATCACACATCTACACCACCACCACATCTTCATCACACACCTACACCACCACCACTTCATCACACACACCTATATCACAACCACCACTTCATCACACACACCTACACCACCACCACTTCATCACACATATTTGCACTACCACCACCACTTCATCACAAACCTACACCACCACCACCACTTCATCACAAACCTACACCACCACCAACACTTCATCACACACATCTGCACCTCCACCACCACCACTTCATCACACACCTGCACCACCACCACCACTACATCACACACCTGCACCACCACCACCACTACATCACACACACCTACACCACCACCACAACTTCATCACACACCTACACCACACCACTAATTCATCACACACACCTGCACCACCAACACCACTACATCACACACCTGCAACACCACCACCACTACATCACACACACCAACACCACCACCACAACTTCATCACACACAGGGACCACCACCACCACTTCATCACACACACCTACACCACCACCACCACTTAATCCCACACACCTACACAACCACCACTTCATCACACACCTACATCACACGCACCTGCAACACCACCACCACTTAATCACACACCTACACCACCACTTAATCACACGCCTGCACCACCACCACTTAATCACACCTATACCCTCCATCACCACCACCACTTCGTCACACACTTACACCACCACAACTTCATCACGCACCTACAATACCACCACTACTTTATCACACACACCTACACCACCACCACTATTTAATCACACACATACACTACCACCAGTACTTCATCACACACACCTGCACCACCACAACTTTTTAATCACACACCTGCACCACCACCACCATTTCATCATACACACCTACACCAGCACCACCACTTCATCACACACCTACACCACCACCACTAATTCATCACACACACCTGCACCACCACCACCACTTCATCACACACCTACACCACCACCACCATTTCATCACACACCTACACCACCACTTCATCACACACCTACACCACCACTTCATCACACACCTACACCACCACTTCATCACACACCTACACCACCACCACTTCATCCCAGACACCTACACCACCACCACCACCACTTTATCACACACCTGCTCCACCACCACCACTACATAACACAGAGCTACACCAAAACCACTTCATCACACACGCCTACACCAACACTTCATCACACACACCTACACAACCACCACCACTTCAAAACACACACACACACACCTGCACCTCCACCACCACATCATCACACACATACACCACCACCACTTAATCATACATCTACACCACCATCACCACGTCATCACGCACCTGCACCACCATCACCACTACATCACCCACACCTGCAACACCACCATTACTTAATCACACCTACACCACCACCACCACCACTTAATCACACCTGCACCACCACCACCACTACATAACACACACCTACACCTCCACCACTTCATCACACACCTACACCACCACCACTACTTCATCACACACCTGCACCACCACGACTATTTCATCACACACCTGCACCACCACCACTATTTAATCACAAACATCTACACCACCACCACCACCACTTCATCGCACACCTACACCACCACCACTTCATCACACACACCTGCATCACCACCACCACTATATCACACACCTGCACCACCACCACCACTACATCAAACACACCTACACCACCTCCACAACTTCATCACACACCTGCACCACCACCATCACTTAATCACACACACCTAAACCACCACCACCACTTCATCCCACACACCTACACCACCACCACCACTACATCACATACACCTGCATCACCACCACCACTTCATCACACACGGCTGCACCACCACCACCAATTCATCACACACCTACACCAACACCACTACTTCATCACACACACCTACATCACCACCACCACTTCATCACACACACCAGTACCAACACCACCACTTCATCACACACATACACCACCACCACCAGTTCATCACACACACACATGCATCACCACCACCACCACTTCATCACACACACCTGCACCACCACCACTTCATCACACACCAACAGCACCACCACTTCACCACACACCTGCACCACCACCACCACTTCATCACACACCTGCACCACCACCACCACCCCTACAACACACACACCTGCACCACCACTTCATCACACCCAACCCACCACCACCACTTCATCACACACACCTATACCACCACCACCACTTCATCAGACACCTGAACCACCACCACCACTTCATCACACACGCCTGCAACACCACCACCACTTCATCACACACCTGCACCACCACCACCACTTCATCAAACACCTACACCACCACCACCACTACATCACAAACCTGCACCACCACCACCACTTCATCTCACACACCTGCACCACCACCACCAATTCATCACACACATCTGCTCCACCACCACCACTTCATCACACACCTGCACCACCACCACCACTTCTTCACACACACCTGCACCACCACCACCACTTTATCACACACACCTACACCACAACCATCACTTCATCACACACCTGCACCACCACCACCACCACTTTATCACACACACCTACACCACCACCACCACTTCATCACACACCTGCACCACCACCACCACTTCATCACACACACCTGCACCACCACCACCACTTCATCACACCCACCTGCACCACCACTTCATCACACACAACTGCACCACCACCACCACTACATCACACACCTGCACCACCACCAACATTACATCACACACACCTGCACCACCACCACCACTTCATCACACACACCTGTGTGACGCTTCTGCATAGTAGCCACATGCGGGCATGCGCGCGCGTCGGCTGCCCAGCCGTTTAGAAACCGGCTGGTGGCAGCCGGCCGGCCGGCTTTTCCTTAGTATATATCCTACGACAATGTAACTAATGTCTGGGATATTCTTATGTTGTTTCACAGCTTGTAGCTGCCCTTATTCTTAACCAACCCATCTTAGTATATTTTATTCTCGATAGTTGATTGTTTCATTATAATATATAAGATGTAAGTCTAGTGAGAGTGGGAGGAGACGAGCGGGAGAGAGAGACCGGCTGGGGGACGTTGCTTCGCGCGGAGAGTCTAGCTTGGGACGAGCCTGATGTTACCACATGCATTTGATTGCAACATTAGGCTTAGTTTCGAGTCACGCACGGGGTAGAGGATTTTGACCTGGCAACTGTGTTGAGTGTTGCCAAGCATGGGATGTATTTTGCATGCCTAGGGTGGGGTCCAGACAGATTCAAGACTCAGAGCTCACCTCACTGTCGTACCCTTCAGACCCCCTTGATATCTATCCCTCTCAACCCCACTTAGAAACTTTCTCTCTTACTTTGTATACCTTCCTTCCACTACTTCACCAATCTATTTAATTATCCCATCCCCTTGATAGACCTTACATCTATTATTGTATTAACGACGAGCTCTCAGATAACTAGATAGGATTTTGGGCCTTATGCGGAGACGTAATTGTTACTGAGAAAAAGGAAGCTTTTTTGTTGTCTCATATTTGGTGGTTTCATGCTTGCTAGTGTGTTCTTGTGTCAGGTTAGCAGGGGCTAGACCGGAGGGGAGGCTTTTTGCGATCCTTTAAGTAAAGTCTGCTGGTGCGAGTCCCGTGGACCCGCACGACTTTACTAGGATACCCGTGGGAGTCTGGGGGCATTTTCTTGTCTGTGTCCCTGTGTGTCTAGTGTTGTGTTGTGTGAGGGCCCTTGCCTAGTCCACTCAGCATTGCGCTAGCACATCTTGCTTTTGTTTTAGGGTCGCCAGGAGAGAGTCAGATACTTGCGATCTGAGTCTCTCAAGAGAGCACCCTTTCAATTAGAGTAATTTGGCGCACAGACCTGGGAACGTCCCTAGGCTAGAGCAGGTGGCTCAGCCCGGGTATCCGAAGCCTATATCCTTCCGGCTAGACCTCTGCCGCCTGGCAGATTAACAGCTAGGGGTTTATTATTTCTGTATGCTTGTTATTGTGCCACAGTTTACCGTTTTTGTGAGCATTGTGAGTCAGGGTGTGGCTTAGAGACTCTGTCCGAGCAGGCTTGCCTGACTAAGAGTGAGAAGCACACCTGTATGTTGCGAGTTGCTACCTTTATTTAATTATACCTATGCCATTATACACTGTATGGCCTATCACTAGTATTTATTCCTGCTTATGAGTTAAGAGTTCTCTAAATCCGTAACATACTTTCTTTGCTAAGCATCAGACTCTACAGTAGCCGCATGCAGTTTAGAAACCCGCATCTTCTCTACCGGTACGATGTTTTGAGGACTGTTTGCTTTCACCTTCTTTCACGCAGGGGTGATTAGTTGTATTAATTAACGTAACGTTAAATGTACTTTCTTCTAGTTTGTTATTAAATTGTTTCTGCAATTTAATTCCGTTATCTATCTTTTCCTTGAAGCTTTAAGTCAACTTAATTGTGTGATCTTTTATATAGCCTGCTTGACTATCAGCAGTCTATAGTGCGTGCACCCTGTAACCGAGTCATAGGATACCTCGTTGTCCAGGCAGGACTCTTGACGGTTTAGGGTGGTTTGTTGCCTGGGTTTATAGATAAGGGTTGGATCTAGCGTTTTCCGTTGTTGCTTGATGCCGCATACCTAGTCCAATAGAAAGAGCCCAGTGTTTATATATCCCAGGACGTAACAAATGGCGACCTTTCATAGGATTTACTGAACAGAGGAATATAGTGGTCATTTGTTTTGAGATTCCTTATGATTAGAGGAATACAGTGGACATAGAGTTTTTTTTTGGAGCAACCAATATAACACATTACAGACTATAAATAACATTAGTATATACATACTTGCATAGGAGATAAGGCACATTCTATAACCGTGATAATTACTGCAGTATACAAGCATGTCTAATAGTAATACATCAGAACACAGTGATGGGTCAGGTCACGATACGGGCTCGGAGGGAGAAAGACCTGTGGAGTGGCTAGTCGATAGCGAGGAGGGTGCTAGAAGATTTTTAGAGGTGCCCCTTACCGATGACAGGGTGTTGAAGCTGAATAAGTATGGCCTAAAGTGTGTGGCAGGTCTTCAGCGTCACCAGGGTTTAAGTGGCATGAGGAAAGATCAGCTGAGGACTTTGATATTGGGTTTAGAAGGGAGAGACATGGGTGGAGAGGCTACTGGGGGGCCCGGTCCCCAGCCCCCCCTCCACTCTACCCCCGTATCAAACATCAGGGTGCCTGAATTTAGTACATACCCCCAAGTTGATGGTCAATGGCAGCGTGGAATTCAATCACACGGACCCTCCCCATTAAATGCACCTTCCCCTCCTCAAGGGTTGACTCCAGATTTGTTGTTTCGGCTTCAGATGGCCAAGGTTGAGGCCGCCGAAAGACAGGTTAGAGTTCAGGTTGAGGCTGCCGAGAGACAGGCTAGTGTGCAGGCTGAGGTTGCTATACGAGAGGCTGAACTGCAGGCAGAGTCTACTAGGTATCGGGCTTACAGGGAGCTGGAGAGATCTCAAGTGGAGGTAACAGGGCGAAATATTGGGGAGGTAACAGACATCGGGACCAATCATTGTCGCACCTGCTTAAACTAGTTCCTGTGTTCGATGAATTATGTGTGGCTGAGTTTTTTATGCGATTTGAGAAGAAGTGTCAGGAACACCAGTGGCCTCAAGAAAAGTGGGCAGCATTAGTTTCATCAAGACTCCTAGGAAAGGGGCTAAAAGCGTATGATGCACTACCTTTAGAGTCCTGTGTAGTTTATGATGAGCTAAAGAAGGCTGTGCTACGGGCCTATGAGTTACAACCAGAAACTTACCGCTTGAAGTTTCGGGGTGTTACTAAGAGCAAGGATAGTACCTTCCTAGAACACGCCCGGGACTTGTCTGATGCACTACGACATTGGCTGCATTCCGAGAGGGCAGCTACTTTTGAGGAGTTGAGTGAGCTGGTTCTCTTGGAGCAGTTCTTTAAGTGCACAGGCGGGGACTTAACATTAAATATAAAGGAAAACAATCCTAGAACTCTCCAGGAGGCAGCAGAAATGGCTGACCTCCGACTGTCATTAATTCGAGGGTGCGGAGCAGCAGCTAGGAGTGAGTAGGGTGCAAAGGATCGTACCCCTCCCCCTCCCAAGAATTTTGATACACATAAATACACAAAACCATCTAGCACTGACAATAAAACTGAACATAAACCAAATACCGTCCCGTATAAGAAGTCTAATGGTACCTCCCACTCCCAAGGGAAACCAAAGAGTAAAGAGTGCTTTTCATGTCACAAGGAGGGTCACTTTGCAAATGCTTGTCCGAACAAGCCTTTTGCCTCCCTCAATCACATAGAAAAAAAAAAAAAAAAAAAAAAAAAGCCACCAAACAAGGTTGTGTCATTGGTCCGCAGCATAGGGGTGTCGCCTATATCTTCTGAGTTTGCCAAGGGTAGTTCGTCAGAGGTTGGGACACAGCCTGTGTTCAAGAGTCCGGAAGGCTCGAACCCTGTCCGCGACGTCTTTGGGGGTCATAGAGGGCATGGTTTTGTGAGGTGGGCCGGCGAAAGGCGAGGAGTTAAGCTATTGCGTTATACGGGGGCTTCTCAGACCTTGTTAAAGAACTTTACTGGTAGGCCAATTAACGCTGCTCAGGTGGTGGTAGTTCAGGGGATCAATGCTACAAAGTCCTACCCGCTGGTGCGGATGGAGCTGGAGGTGGGTGGTGTGGCGAAGGAGCTGGATGTCGGAATTGTAGAGAACTTGCCTGTTGGGGGCGTCGACCTCCTCCTCGGCAACGACTTTGCGGTGCCTGCTTCTAAGGTTTTACCCTTGGTCGTTGCCGAGAAGGCGGCCGACGTTAGTAGGGAGGAACAGGAGTGGGTTGAGAAGTGTAGCGTACAAACCATGGCGTGTGTTGTGACGCGTTCTCAGACATCCGGAGCCTTGCAGCCACCACCTCAGTCTATCAAACCGCGGAGGAAAGGTCACAAGAAAACGGGAAGTGTTGGTCAATTGGAGAGTTTTGAGCCGGCAGTGTTTCTTGGTGACTCATTATTGGCACCTATGTTAGAGTCTGGAGAGGCCCCGGGGCCTGTCACCGCTAGTGCAGGTGCAGGGCAGGAAGAGACTCTGCGACAGCATCATTATGCGCAGCGTGAGGAAAGGATGGCTCAGCGGGACATTGGAGGTGGAAATAAATTATTTAAGATGAACTTGGATAATCTCGCACCTGCTGATATATGTTCCTTGCAGCTGGAAGATCCTGAAGTCAGGGCGTGTGGTAATGGTGCTGTCGAACTGGAGAGCGATGGGGATGCGCAGCCTGGTGATTTTTTCTTGTCCGAGGGGATCTTGTATCGGAGACATCAGGATCCCAAGAAAAAGTGGGATGGCGGGTCAGGATTAGTGGACCAGTTAGTAGTACCGAGGGTGTGCCGTGAGAGCTTCTTGAGATTAGCTCATGATGTGCCTTTGGCAGGGCACCTGGGGGCACGTAAGACGGAGGCAGCTCTGAGCAAGCTTTTCTGGTGGCCTGGGTTAAAGGCGAGTGTCGTGTCATGGGTGTCACACTGTCACACTTGTCAAGTGGTTGGGAAACCCAATCAGGTCATCCCGAGAGCCCCGTTACAACCCATCCCTGTCATTGGGCCGCCCTTCAGCAAAGTAGTTATCGATATGGTTGGCCCATTGCCCCCCACTAGTGCCGGCAATAAATTTTTACTAACTGTAATGGATGTAGCAACACGGTATCCAGATGCTTACCCCATGCGCAACGGGATGGCTAAGACTGTTGTCAAAAAACCTACTTGTCTATTTCTCTCGTTATGGCTACCCTCAGGAGATCCAGTCTGATCAGGGATCCAATTTTACTTCTGCTCTGTTTAAGCAGACCATGCAGCAACATGGGATAGTGTCTGTGGTGTCATCTGCCTACCATCCCAAGAGTCAGGGAGTTTTGGAAAGGTGGCACTCGACTCTCAAGAGTATGTTGCGGTGTTATTGCATGGAAAATGGGAAGGACTGGGATCTAGGTCTCCCATACGTTTTATTTGCTGCGAGAGAAGTACCTGGGGAGAGCTTGGGATTTAGCCCGAACGAGTTGGTTTTTGGATACAGGGTCAGGGGGCCCCTCCACATAGTCAAGGAGATCTGGGAGGGAGTCACAAAGCCATGCTCGCTTCTAAAGTATGTAGTTGAAAGCCGTGAGAGAAAGCTAAAGAGCTTGGAGGTAGCAGGTCGGAACCTTAAGAGTTCACAAGCTCAGATGAAGGACAGATACGACCAGAAGGTGAAGCTGAGGGAGTTTGAAGTAGATCAGGAGGTACTGATACTACTGCCTCTGGTGGGACACCCCTTGTCTGCCAAGTTTTCTGGTCCATATCGGGTTGTAAGGAAGGTTTCTGATCTCGACTATTTAGTAGCTACTCCTGATCGTAAGAAAAAGAACCAACATTGCCATGTAAATCTGATGAAGGAGTATGTGAGGCGCCCCTCCGAGCCTCTCACTGTCCCAGTGTTGATCTGCAGCGATCGTGGTGGAGAAGGAGGAAGGGACAGTCAAGCTGCGGGGGAGGATAAATGGGATTGCCATGTTTCCGCGGATCAGTGGGCGGGGAATTCTAGACAAGTGGCTCACGAGTTGATATTGCACCTGCCTGAGCAACAGCGTGTAGCTGTGCAGCACTTGTTTGATTCAAACCCAGCTGTTTTCGCGGAGCATCCTGGCCTCACTACTCAAGCGGTGCACGATGTCGATGTTGGGGACCACCCGCCCTTTAAATCAGTGCCATACCGTGTTCCCCCTATTAAATTACCAGCACTTAGGGAAGAGCTGGATTATATGCTGAAACGTGGGCTGATTTCGGAGGGTGCAGTAAGGTGGACTTCCCCCGTGACACTGCAGCCCAAACCAGATGGTAAGGTGCGGTTTTGTATAGATTTCCGCAGGTTGAATGGTTTAACCCCCACAAATGCCTACCCTCTCCCTCGCGTGGACGACAGTGTGGATAAGATAGGAAAAGCCAAGTTCCTCACTGAGATAGACCTTGTTAAGGGTTATTGGCAAGTGCCCTTGTCTGAGCGAGCGTGAGAGGTGTGTGGGTTTGTGGTGGACGGTGCCACATATCGTTGCCATGTTATGCCATATGGGCTGAAAAATGCCCCTGCAACGTTTCAGAAATTAATGAACGACATTGTAGCCGACATTCCCAACTGTACGGTGTACCTAGATGATGTCATAATATACGACGATGATTTTAACAGTCACTGTGCTCACATCGGACAGCTTTTTAATAAACTGAATGAAGCAGGTTTGGTGGTAAACCTGGGTAAGTGCGATTTTGTCAAAGCCACAATTTTGTACCTTGGGTTCGAGGTGGGGATGGGTCAGGTGTGCCCTCCACAGACAAAGATCAAAGCCATCGATCAGATTCCCCAGCCTACGACTAAGAAACTTATCATGCGGTTTCTAGGTATGATAGGCTATTATCGTCGCTTTATCAAAGGCTATTCGACTGTACTTGCACCTTTAACTGACTTATTAGCTAAGGACAAGAAGTTCCGGTGGTCTCCTGAGTGTGCAGAGGCGTTTTCCTTGGTGAAACACCTGTTATGTACCCACCCCATACTCAGGGCCCCGGACTTCAGCAGACCTTTTCAGCTGGCGACTGATGCCAGTGGCATAGGGGCTGGGGCTGTCTTGTTACAGACAGATGATGAAGGTATCGAACATCCAGTGAGTTTTTACAGTAAAAAATTCAATAGTGCACAAAGGAATTACTCTGTAATTGAAAAAGAACTCCTGGCGATAGTGCTGGCACTCAGGCACTTCGATGTATATGTTCCTGCTTTCGGACCAGTCGTAGTGGTTTATACCGATCATCACCCTCTGAAATTCTTGAATCAGTTTCATAACCGGAATATGAGGCTGACCAGGTGGTCACTCATGCTTCAGGAGTATAATCTGGACATACGCCATATTGCCGGTTCTGATAACGTGATAGCGGATTGTCTATCAAGGGTGGATGATGTTGGTTAGACTGCCACAGGATTGAGGGTTGAGTGTGGAGGAAAATAGGCTGTCACTGTAGTTCAGCCGAAAAAAAAAAAAAATTAAAAAAGCAAAAACCTTATAAAAACTCTTTATTTTTATAACGTGTAGAATTTTGTATAAGATGTTGTAGCAGTATCTAAGTTGAATGTTTTCGCTTATTGTCGCTAAGTTAGTTGAACTTGCTCGGTGGAGCGCAACAGTCTTTATTTTTTTTATATATAGTGCCTTGTGTCGCAACAGTGTGTGGTACTATGAGAAGCTTTCTGTTAGATATGAAGAACTTAGTCAAGGGTCTTATATCTTGGGGGAGGTGTGACGCTTCTGCATAGTAGCCACGTGCGGGCATGCGCGCGCGTCGGCTGCCCAGCCGTTTAGAAACCGGCTGGTGGCAGCCGGCCGGCCGGCTTTTCCTTAGTATATATCCTACGACAATGTAACTAATGTCTGGGATATTCTTATGTTGTTTCACAGCTTGTAGCTGCCCTTATTCTTAACCAACGCATCTTAGTATATTTTATTCTCGATAGTTGATTGTTTCATTATAATATATAAGATGTAAGTCTAGTGAGAGTGGGAGGAGATGAGCGGAAGAGAGAGACCGGCTGGGGGACGTTGCTTCGCGCGGAGACTCTAGCTTGGGACGAGCCTGATGTTGCCACATGCATTTGATTGCAATGTTAGGCTTAGTTTCGACTCACGCACGGGGTAGAGGATTTTGACCAGGCAACTGTGTTGAGTGTTGCCAAGCATGGGATGTATTTTGCATGCCTAGGGTGGGGTCCAGACAGATTCAAGACTCAGAGCTCACCTCACTGTCGTACCCTTCGGACCCCCTTGATATCTATCCCTCTCAACCCCACTTAGAAACTTTCTCTCTTACTTTGTATACCTTCCTTCCACTACTTCACCAATCTATTTAATTATTCCATCCCCTTGATAGACCTTATATCTATTATTGTATTAACGACGAGCTCTCAGATAACTAGATAGGCTTTTGGGCCTTATGCGGAGACGTAATTGTTACTGAGACCTAGGAAGCTTTTTTGTTGTCTCATATTTGGTGGTTTCATGCTTGCTAGTGTGTTCTTGTGTCAGGTTAGCAGGGGCTAGACCGGAGGGGAGGCTTTTTGCGATCCTTTAAGTAAAGTCTGCTGGTGCGAGTCCTGTGGACCCGCACGACTTTACTAGGATAACCGTGGGAGTCTAGGGGCATTTTCTTGTCTGTGTCCCTGTGTGTCTAGTGTTGTGTTGTGTGAGGGCCCTTGCCTAGTCCACTCAGCACTGCGCTAGCACGTCTTGCTTTTGTTTTAGGGTCGCCAGGAGAGAGTCAGATACTTGCGATCTGAGTCTCTCAAGAGAGCACCCTTTCAATTAGAGTAATTTGGCGCACAGACCTGGGAACGTCCCTAGGCTAGAGCAGGTGGCTCAGCCCGGGTATCCGAAGCCTATATCCTTCCGGCTAGACCTCTGTCGCCTGGCAGATTAACAGCTAGGGGTTTATTATTTCTGTATGCTTGTTATTGTGCCACAGTTTACCGTTTTTGTGAGCATTGTGAGTCAGGGTGTGGCTTAGAGACTCTGTCCGAGCAGGCTTGCCTGACTAAGAGTGAGAAGCACACCTGTATGTGGTTATGTTGCGAGTTGCTACCTTTATTTAATTATACCTATGCCATTATACACTGTATGGCTTATCACTAGTATTTATTCCAGCTTATGAGTTAAGAGTTCTCTAAATCCGTAACGTACTTTCTTTGCTAAGCATCAGACCTTACAGTAGCCGCATGCAGTTTAGAAACCCGCATCTTGTCTACCGGTACGATGTTTTGAGGACTGTTTGCTTTCACCTTCTTTCACGCAGGGGTGATTAGTTGTATTAATTAACGTAACGTTAAATGTACTTTCTTCTAGTTTGTTATTAAATTGTTTCTGCAATTTAATTCCGTTATCTATCTTTTCCTTGAAGCTTTAAGTCTACTTAATTGTGTGATCTTTTATATAGCCTGCTTGACTATCAGCAGTCTATAGTGCGTGCACCCTATAACCGAGTCATAGGATACCTCGTTGTCCAGGCAGGACTCTTGACGGTTTAGGGTGGTTTGTTGCCTGGGTTTATAGATAAGGGTTGGATCTAGCGTTTTCCGTTGTTGCTTGTTGCCGCATACCTAGTTCAATAGAAAGAGCCCAGTGTTTATATATCCCAGGACGTAACACCTGCACCACCACCACCACTACATCACACACACCTGCACCACCACTTCATCACACACACCTGCACCACCACCACCACTTCATCACACACACCTGCAACACCACCACCACTTCATCACACACCTGCACCAACACCACCACTTCATCACACACACTTGCACCACCACCACTTCATCACACCTACACCACCACCACTTCATCGCACACCTGCACCACCACTGCATCACACACATGCACCAGCAGCACCATTTCATCACACACCTACACCACCACCACCACTACATCACACACCTACACCACCACCACCACTTCATCACACACACCTGCACCACTACTTCAACACACACCTGCACCACCACCACCATTTCATCACACACCTACACCACCACCACCACTACATCACACACCTGTACCACCACCAACATTACATCACACACACCTGCACCACCACCACCACCTCATCACAAACACCTGCACCACCACCACCACTACATCACACACACCTGCATCACCACCACCACTTCATCACACACACCTGAACCACCACCACCACTTCATCACACACACCTGCACCACCAGCACCACTTCATCACACACACCTGCACCACCACCACCACTTCATCACACACACCTGCACCACCACAATTTCATCACACACCTACAAAACCACCAATTCATCACACACTTGCACCACCACTTCATCACACCTGCACCACCACCACCATTTCATCACACACCTACACCACCACCACCACAACATCACCCACTTCATCACACATCGACACCACCACCACCACTTCATCACACACACCTACACCACCACCACCACTTCATCACACACCTGCACCACCACCACCACTTCATCACACACACTTGCACCACCACCACCACTACATCACACACCTACACCACCACCACCACTTCATCACACCCACCTACACCACCACCACCACTTCATCACACACACCTGCTCCACCACTACATCACACACCTACAACACCACCACCACTTCATCACACACACCTACACCACTTCATCACACACCTGCACCACCACCACCACTTCATCACACACACACGCACCACCACCACCATTTCATCACACACCTGCACCACCACTACATCACACACACTCGAGCCCGACGTGCCAACCCGCCAACAGCACTTCGCTCTCGCTGCTCGAAATTTGACCATAACTTGAGTACTCCATTACTCATCCCCTTATTTGTTTGCATGAGCTGTAGCTAAGCTCTAGCTTAACTGCCCTGTAGTTGCTTTGCATGTAATTTTGCTGTATTTTTGACTGATAAACGTTTGTTTATCGAGACTGCTTTTGTTTACATTTGTACCGGTTAGTGACGACCGACGCTCTAAAGTAAAAAAACTACTTGCTTGTTTCATATTATAAAGTTCTACACTTATTGTAGATATTTTAGCCCTCACTGTAGTTACGTGCTTAGCAAACCACCCAGTAGTTATCTTGCATGACATTGTACTGTAGTTTTGACTGATAAACGTTTGTTTTTCAAAATTCTATTTGTCAAGTTAGTAGAGATGCCGCCGATACCAGCGCCACCTGTGTTCGCATAAACAAACCCTCTTCTTGTATTTTATATATCAAAGTCTAGCCAATACTGTACTTGGTTGAACTTTTTATCTTGGTTATCTATATAAATCGCACACACTAACATTTGTCAAGATAGTTTTAATATTGGGTTAGAATAATTTAGTTACTGTAATACTTTTTGATAGCCTCTTTATTAACCTGACAAGCGCTAAATAGACCTAGGGGCTAGGGTAGTTATTTGTGCATTTCTAGCCTTGGATTCTGACAGAATTTGTTATATTCACAATATAGAGCATTATTTGTTTTCGGTATGCTTTTATTTTACATATATGATGTATATATGAACCTTCAAGAGTGCTAAAATAAGTGGGAAAAGCATTTGGGTGGTGAAAAACGAAGATATTGGCCACCCGGTCGTAATCTCAGGCGAGAGAGAGCTACAGGCAACCCTCCTCTCTCGCTGTCTGTGAGGTAACTGAGACGAGCGGGGCGGTGTGGGCCGGTGTCTGGGTGTTACATAACGATCTTTTCTGCAACCCACTTGTGCTACATTATCGCGGGAGAGAAAAATAACCGATAAATGATGATAATAAGAGGGAAAATAGGTGATAATTGAGGAGGGGAGGGAGGGGGGAATAAGGTGGGGATGGAGGGGAGGGGGGTGGGTGAGATTTACATGGATGAGTACTGGAGGGGAATTATCTCACCTAGAGACAAATTCCTTTGTTTTGATAGGCCCTTTTTTTTGGGGGAAAGCTTTTTTTATGGTCTTGCTTCCGTGAGGCCTATCGCGTTCCCTATAGGAAGCCTTCCGTGAGGCCTATCGCGCTTGCCGGGTTAATCGCATTTCAGATACTTGTCACTTCATCACACACACCTACACCACCACCACCACTTCATCACACACACCTACACCACCACCACCACTTCATCACACACACCTGGACCACCACCACCACTACATCACACACCTACAACACCACCACCACTTCATCACACACACCTACACCACTTCATCACACACCTGCACCACCACCACCACTTCATCACACGCACACGCACCACCACTTCATCACACACCTGCACCACCACCACCACTACATCACACACACCTGCACCACCACCACCACTTCATCACACACCTACACCACCACCACCACTTCATCACACACCTGCACCACCACCACCATTTATCACACACCTACACCACCACCACCACTACATCACACACCTGCACCACCACCAACATTACATCACACACACCTGCACCACCACCACCACTTCATCACACACACCTGCAACACCACCACCACTACATCACACACACCTGCATCACCACCACCACTTCATCACACACACCTGCACCACCACCACCACTTCATCACACACACACCTGCACCACTTCATCACACACACCTGCATCACCACCACCACTTCATCACACACACCTGCACCACCACAACTTCATCACACACCTACACCACCACCACTTCATCACACACCTGCACCACCACTTCATCACACACCTACACCACCACCACCATTTCATCACACACCTACACCACCACCACCACATCACACACCTACACCACCACCACTTCATCACACATCTACACCACCACCACCACTTCATCACACATACCTACACTACCACCACCACTTCATCAAACACCTGCACCACCACCACCACTTCATCACACATACCTGCACCACCACCACCACTACATCACACACCTACACCACCACCACCACTTCATCACACACACCTACACCACTTCATCACAAACCTGCACCACCACCACCACTTTATCACACACACCTGTACCACCACCACCACTTCATCACACACCTGCACCACCACCACCACTTCATCACACACCTGCACCACCACCACCACTACATCACACACACCTGCACCACCACCACCACTACATCACAAACCTACACCACCACCACCACCCCTTCATCACACACCTACACCACTATCACACTTCATCACACATGCCTGCACCACCACTTCATCACACACCTGCACCACCAGCACCACTTAATCAAACACATCTACACCAACACCACCACTTCATCACCACCACCACTTCATCACACACATACACCACCACTACCACTTCATCACATGCCTGCACCACCACCACCACTTAATCACACACACCTGCACCATCACCACCACTAAATCACACACCTACACCACCACTTCATCACACACACCTACACCACCACCACCACTTCATCACACACACCTGCACCACCACCACCACTACATCACACACCTACACCACCACCACCACTTCATCACACACACCTACACCACTTCATCACACACACCTGCACCACCACCACCACTTCATGACACACCTGCACCACCACCACCACTACATCACACACACCTGCACCAACACCACCACTTCATCACACACATACACCACCACCACCACCCCTTCATTACACACCTACACCACCACTACCACTTCATCACACACCTGCACCACCACCACCATTTCATCACACACCTACACCACCACCACCACTACATCACACACCTGCACCACCACCAACATTACATCACACACACCTGCACCACCACCACTTCATCACACACACCTGCAGCACCACCACCACTACATCACACACACCTGCTTCACCACCACCACTTCATCACACACACCTGCACCACCACACACCTCCACCACCACCACCACTTCATCACACACCTGCACCACAACCACCATTTCATCACACACCTACACCACCACCACCACATCACACACCTATGTCACCACCACCACCACTTCATCACACACACCTGCACCACCACCACCACTTCATCACACATATACACCACCACCACCGCTGCATCACACACACCTACACCACCACCACCACTTCATCACACACCTGCACCACCACCACCACCACTTCATCACACACCGAAATGGAGGTGGCGTTTTACTTTATATCAAAGAAAGTCTTAACCCTACCCTCTTGTCAAAACCTCAAATTGTGAATGTCGACACATCTTTTGTGCTAATAAAGAATAATAAAGGTACAAAAATAATACTTGCGTTAATATACATACCTCCAGCTCAATCAGTGCAAACTGACCAAGAAATTTACGAACAAATTGGAGATGTAAGTAACTCACAAAATACCCTAATTTTTGGAGACTTTAATTTACCTGTGACCAAGTGGACGATACTCTTACTTCACACTCCGGATATGACTTGTAAACGAACTTGCAAGAGAGGTCGCTTTATCAATTTGTTCGAACGCCGACCCGTGGTAATAACGTTCTTGACATTGTACTTGCAACAAAAGAAGAATTAATAGAGAATTTGAATGTTGGTGATGAATTCAGTAACAGCGACCATCGTACGATAACTTTCACTTTAAAGGTTACTAGTAACGAACCAAATAGTAGCATCGAAAAAGTCCCTAATTTCAAGAAAGCAAACTTTCATAAACTTAGAGCTATGTTTAAAGAAACTGACTGGAGCTTTTTAATTAACAATAATGACATAAATACATCTTGGAAGTTATTCGAAACCACTTACCTAAAAGCAGTGCAAGACTGCATACCATCGAAAATACGGCATCCAGGCCATAATAATAAGCCCAAATGGTGGAATAAAGATATTTCAAACTGCCTGCTTGCTAAAAAATTTGCTAATGATAGATTAAAATCCTTACAAAAAAGAACGGGTGAAATTTGTAGAGCTATGACGCAAAACTAAAAAGTTAATTAAGCAAATTAAAAAGATCCTAGTGTTACATATTGCGAATCAAAGCAAAACAAACCCGAAAGAATTTTATAGTTATATCAGAAAGAAAAAAGTAGTTACTTCAACTGTTGGACTGTTAGTCGGTGAAAATGGAGAATACACCAAAGACGAAGTACAAATGAGTAATGCCTTCAGTACCTTCTTTGCATCAGTTTTTACAACAGAAGACCTCAGTGATATCCCTACACCATCGCCGAATCAGATTGATAATTCAGATGTTCTAAGCAATATCACCGTTACAGAGAGAGAAGTATTGAATTGTTTAGATAAACTCAAGGTAAATAAAACGCCTGGACCTGATACAATCTCGCCTAGAGTTCTAAAGGAAGCTAAGGATGAGCTCTCCAAACCACTGACATTACTATTCAATAAATCCTTGCAGTCTGGAACTATGCCTGATCAGTGGAAGCTAGCCAACATAACACCAATATTAAAAAAAGGCAGCAAATCCCTACCCAGTAACTATCGTCCAATTAGCTTAACCTCAGTTGTATGTAAAATGCTCGAAACGATCATAAGAGACAGACTCGTAAATCACTTAGAGGAAAATAACATACTTGAAGATACTCAACACGGCTTTCGTAAAAAACGTTCCTGTTTAACAAACCTCTTAGACTTCTTCCAAAATATCCTCAACCTCTACGATGAGAGTAAAGATGTAGATATTATATACCTTGATTTTCAAAAGGCCTTTGACAAAGTTCCCCACAAACGTTTACTGCTAAAACTAAAAGCGCATGGCATACAAGACGGTGTGTTGAAATGGATAGAAAATTGGCTCAGCGACAGAAGAAAGAAAAGAGTAGTCATAAACGCTATAAGGCATCTAAATGGACCAATGTAAGTAGCGGGGTACCCCAGGGATCGGTACTAGGACCAATTCTCTTTCTAATTTACATCAACGACATAGGTGAGGGTCTCACCTGTACAATCTCAAAATTTGCTGACGATACAAAAATTGCAAATAGCGTACTCTCAAAAGAACAAGTTGACGATATGCAACACAATCTAGATAAATTGTCATGTTGGGCCCAAATTTGGCAAATGAGTTTCAATGCGGATAAATGTAAAATACTACATATCGGATACCTAAATGAGAAAGCAAACTATTCGATGAATGGCACTCAGCTTAAGAATGTAAACAGAGAAACCGATCTGGGAGTAACAATATCGAGTAACCTAAAACCGAGTCAACAATGTTCAGAAGTTGTTAAGAAGGCAAACAAAAATAATTGGCTTTATAGGCAGGTCATTTGAGCATAAATCCAAAGAAGTTATCCAAACCCTTTACAATTCCTTAGTCATCCCTCTTCTGGAATACTGCATTCAATCCTGGTGCCCTTATTACCAAAAAGATATAAACAAGCTAGAACGAGTTCAACGTAGAGTTACCAAAATGATACCTAGCCTAAAGAACAAACCATACGAAGAGCGCCTTAGAGAACTAAATCTATTTCCTTTAACCCAGCGCAGATTAAGAGGTGACTTAATTCAAGTGTTCAAAAGCATCAAAGGCATCGAGAATATGAACTGTAGTAAGTACTTCACTATCAACCAATCTAATTACACGCGGGGAAACGGTTGCAAAATTATTGGTGAATCTTTTAACTCACACGAATCTAAGAATTTCTTCTTCAATCGAGTTGTCAACTTGTGGAATGGGCTTCCCCGAGACATTATAGACTGCAGCACCGTTGATTAATTTAAACTCTGTCTAGACATATATCTCGCATCAAGCCCGCGACTGACTGCGTTTGTAAATGAATAACTTTATTTTATTCTCCCCTCAGTTACTAACCCATCTGTCCCCTACTAACTTCCTAATCCTGCCACGGACATTAGTTCCCTTTCCAATGTTCCCTTACCCACTCTAAACCACTGTTTGGACACTTGATCCTCAGTGTTTTGGAGGACAAGTAGCCTAGAAGGGTCACTAGAACTGTTGTTCCTTGATTTCCTTTATACTCCTTTGTACCTACACCACCACTTCATCACACACACCTACACCACCACCACCACTTCATCACACACTTGCTCCACCACCACCACTACATAACACACACCTACACCACCACCACTTATTCATCACACACGCTTACACCACCACCACTTCATCACACACCTACACCACCACTTCATCACACACACCTACACCACCACCACCACTTCATCACACACACCTGCACCACCACCACCACGTCATCACACACCTACACCACCACCACCACTACATCACACACCTACACCACCACCGCTTCATCACACACTTACACCACCACCACTTCATCACACCTGCACCACCACCACCACTACATAACACACACCTACACCACCACCACTTCATCACAAACCTGCACCTGCACCACTACTTTATCATACACCTGCACCACCACCACCACTTCATCACACGCATACACTACCACCACCACTTCATCACACACATCTTCAACACCAACACTTCATCACACACACACCTGTACCACCACCACCACTTCATCACACACACCTGCACCACCACCACTTCATCACACATCTGCACCACCACTTCATCACACATCTACACCACCACCACCACTTCATGACACACACCTGTACACCACTACCACTTCATCAAACACCTACACCACAACCAACACTTCATCACACACACTTGCTCCACCACCACTTCATCACACACCTACACCACCACCACCACTTCATCACACACACCTGCACCACCACCACCACTTTTTTACACATCTGCACCACCACCACCACTTCATCACACACACCTACACCACCAGGTCTTCACCGCACATCTGTATCACCACCACCACTTCATCACGCACACCTAC
The DNA here is from genome assembly GCA_037953745.1 of Lithodes maja. Classification (NCBI taxonomy): domain Eukaryota; kingdom Metazoa; phylum Arthropoda; class Malacostraca; order Decapoda; family Lithodidae; genus Lithodes; species Lithodes maja. Next base: position 112,951 of record JBAKBP010000905.1, read on the forward strand.
ACCACCACCACCACTTCATCACACACCTACACCACCACCACCACTACTCAATATTTTCTGTAAACCGACACAGCTAAATGGAAGAGGCCCGAGGACCAAAGCCTCACTTTAAAAGCAATTTGAGAGCTGCAGATACCCTCAATAGATCTCTATCTCTCCCTCACTCTCTCTCTCTCCCTCTCTCTCGCTCGTAAAAATACACAACTTATTTTTAGAGATAGTCCTTATATTTGTGTTCATTGCTTTTAAGATGCCAACTTCTATTAGCGATTGTTGTATTTTCTATACTGTCTGTCACAGGTCCTAATGTGCCGATGGGGAAGTGTTGAGATTATACAAGAACCAGGTGTACAAGTTTATTATATATAATTATGTTGGTGGATATGTATATATTGTTATTCATATGTACAAAGACAATGCACAGGTAAATTATCAACATAGTAGTACGGTAGGAATGCAAGTAACAAGTATTAATAGGACACACAATGATATATACATACATATACTGTATATATATATATATATATATATATATATATATATATATATATATATATATATATATATATATATATATATACACTATATACCCGGTATATATATATATATATATATATATATATATATATATATATATATATATATATATATATATATATATATATATAAAACGTAAACGTAATATACATACAGACCAGATGAATGTATAGCAAATTTGAAACACTGCGCAATAGAAAACGGGTTAATATTCACAGATCTTTGTTAAGTTGTGGTTTAAATTTTGTAATGAAGTACGTTTCCTTATTTTTTCGTAAGGCAAGGTCATCTTTGTTGACTTTATAAAAAGGCATTATATTAAACTTGAGTGAGCAGTTTTTAGCACATTCAGATATGTGAGTGCTTACATGAAGGCCTTTGTTGTGGGCGATATGGTCTCGATGGAGGTTAGTTCGAAATCTCAGGTTTGATGTTTCGCCTATATCGATTTCTTTACAATCATTGCAGCGAATCACATATATACAATTTAGTGTAGAACAGCTCACATTGTAGGAAACTTTAAAGGTACACTTAATGTTTGCAAATTTGAACTCGCAGCCTTCAATTCTTTCTATGCACATTTTACATCTTGAATTACCACATTTGGTTACTTTATAATTCGATATTTTATGGATTCTGGCTTTAGTTAGAAGTGTTTTAAGATTGTTTGGTTGCCGTTTTGCTTTAATCAATGCCATATCTATATAATAATATCGCTAGTTTCCAACGATCTTTGTAAAAGTTGTAATGTGCATGTAACTTCTTTAAAGTAATCGTCATAATTGGGGTTGTAAGTGGTTACGTAAGGTAATATGTTGTTATGAGGTTTAGTATTACTAGTGTTGCGTAAGGTGGTTATAGGGATTTGCTTTGCTCGTTCAATGCCGTGCTTTATTATACCGTTTGGGTATTTACGTTGTGAAATTAAGCATTGCAGTTCATTTAATCTGGTCTTTTAATTCTGGTTCAGAAACTATTGTGCAAATTCTTTGTGCCAAGTTAAAAGGAATGTTATGTTTAATGTGTCTTGGGTGATTTGAGATATATTCTAAGTATTGCTTTGTATCAGTTTTCATGTAATGAATATCGGTAAGTATTTTATTATTTTGTTTTATGAGCTGTACATCCAGGTAGGTGACCATATTTCCACTTGCATCACACGTAAAATTTAGTTTGGGATCTAGGTTATTCATAATTTGTTAATCTTTTTAATCTTTTTCGTCCCAAATCATGAACACATCAGGGCTCTGTCAGGGCTTAATAGAAAAGTGGTACGAAGCTATAACCCAAGAAGAACGCCTATCTAAAAACATTTGGGAGAAGAAAAAAACATGTTTTCTACATGAACACTCCAAATCCAAAACTGAAGATACAAATAACGAGAGTAATAAAAATAATAAGCATGACAGTAAACCCCGGACCTACAACAATGGGAGAACTAACCATAATATTCAAAGAACAAATAATGTGCCACATCACAACCCTAAGACTGCAATAACTCAAACCCACCAGGAAAATAATAAGGCCACATATATTAATGAGTTGGGGAACTTGCTATCTAGATTAAATGATGCTTTCTACAACAGCCTACCTACTAATCAAAACGCTACAAACCATAATTTTTTCAAGCGAAACCACAGTCGGGGACAACACAATAACTAGATCCCGAAATCGTAAACCCATCTACAATTAAATGCTGATGAACAATCCTTACTATCCAAGGGACTTAAATTCTGTCCCACGCCTAATTCGCACAACAAACTTGAATTGAATCATGATATTGATGAGATCTGTTGAAAATTGAGACTAAGAGAGTTTGTCTATGCCTAAACCATCAACAATGAATCCATAGTGCAATGTAAATCTTCTTGGGAGCCCAGTAGCGGTCGAAACTCTACTCTCTATACAGCAATTAACTCCCTCAAGCTAAACAAAACTACTAATGTAAACTCCAAAAATATAAACAAATATCATTTAAAAATTGATGAACGTAAAGCAATAAAATGCTTAACAAACAGATCTGATATAACCTTAAAAGAAGCAGATAATGGGTCAGCTGTTGTTGTAATGGACACTACGTTCTATACAGACAACATCATGGACATTATAAATGATAAAGACACTTACAAAGAGATTCCCAAGAATATTGATCAAACTACTATTAATAAAAGTAAAACTACATTAAGTAAATATAGGGCTTCACTAACCAAAGATGAAATGCAATACCTAACCCATTTTGAATATAAGCCTAGTTTATTTTATGGTCTGCCGAAGATTCATAAATCCAAATTAATAATAAATAAGATTGAAAATGGCAATTCTGAATATATCTCCATACCAAACCCCAAGGACTTAAAAATTAGACCCATTGTTGCAGGCCGAGCATGCCCCACTCATCGCCTTAGCTACTTAATGGATGTCCTGTTGCAACCTTTTTTTGACATGCATTCCTTCATACCTAAAAAACAATCTTGATTTCCTGAAGTCAATTCCTTCTCAACTTAATAACACAGAAATATTTGTAACTCTTGATGTGGTCAATTTATATAGCAATTTTAGTCATGAATTGGGATGTGAGGCTATCACTTACTGGGTTGACAAGTATTATGATCAAACTAACCGACTACCTGCTAATCTTATAAAAGAGGGATGCAAATTAATCCTAGAAAACAATTATTTTGAATATAATGAAGTGAACTATTTACAAATATCATGAACCGCTATGGGAACAAAATTCGCCCCAAATTATGCAAACCTAGTATTGGGATATTTAGAAACACAGTTATACTAAAATATAGCATCATTACATGGTAAATTGATTGCAGATAAAATAAAGAAAAATTACAGGCGATATCTAGACGATGTGTTCATGATTTGGGACGAAAAAGATGCCAATTGTCTACCTATTTAACCCTTAACCATCGGGGCGCAACATATGTCGAGTTAAAGAAAACGTGCCCATATGCGGGTCTCGACAGATGTCGAGTGCAATTTTGAGCACGTAATGTGCTCTGAGAGAGAGCTGAGCGGTGTGAGGAGCATAGATTCCTGCCTGACCCCTCGCCACCACCGCCGTGGGTCGACTGAAATTTATTACACCCTCCTCCACCCTCTCTCACTCGCTACACAGGGAATAATGTAAGGAAATTACCTTATTTTAGGGTTTTTGCACTCGTGTTGCACGATCGTTGCAAGAGAACCAGTGGTCGTAGAAGGATGGTTCGGGTGTCATTGGAAAGCTCTGTTTACGCCCTTTCAGTGATAGATACTTGTATTATGCTCTGGGTCTTGTTTATGCATGAAAAAGAGCACGGAAACAACCCCATTTAGGGTAAAACCACCCGCATGTCGGGTAATAGAAGTTACCGACCCACCCGCTCGTAATGTGTTAAAAGTTATGAATAACCTAGATCCCAAACTAAATTTTACGTGTGATGCAAGTGGAAAAATGGTCACCTTTCTGGATGTAAAGCTCATAAAACAAAATAATAAAATACTTATGGATATTCATTACAAGAAAACTGATACAAAGCAATATTTAGAATATAACTCCAATCATCCAAGACACATTAAAAATAGCATTCCTTTTAACTTGGCACGAAGAATTTGCACACTAGTTTCTAAACCAGATTTAAAAGATACCTGATTAACCCGTGGAGCCCCGGCTAGTTTTGTAATGTTTGTTCACCAGAACCCGGCCAGTTTTCAAAAAATTGTTTTATTCCAGAAACAATAGCGAATGGGTTAGGAATGAAGGAAAAACCACGAAAAAGCTGCTCAAAAAGCTTAAAGAATGGTCCTACAGAGCCCCCGAAAACGTATTTTACAAGAGTAAAAAAATTGAAGGCAATTACCCCCAAAAACCAGGTTATTGCGCGCTCACGCGCACGCACGTGGACTTTGAGAGTTTTCAACCATCGGCACGGTTGCGTGGGATACGTACACAGTTCCCATACAAATCTGAGCCCTCTTGAGTGGCTACACCTGAGGTTACGGTCGGCGCAATTAGGGTGACGCGTCAGACGCATCTCTGGGGCTGTGCGTTACATACATCGCCGACGCGTCAGACGCGTCGCTGGGGCTGTACTGGTTAAGGGGACCGACCGGTTAATTACAAACTTCCAGGTCTTACTTTCAATTTAAATTAAATTTGGCACAGGTGTATATGACCATAAAACTAGATCAAAAAAGTTTGTATTTTATTTTATTTTTGCGTTTTTCTTGCAATTTAGTTAAAAAAACGTTGAAAATCATAGCACTGCAGAAAATGATAAACTCCTACAGAAATCCCCATAGCACATGTTTTATGTGATCAATCAACTCACAAAAGGTGTATCTGTAGTTTCTATAAAAAAACATTTTATATATTTTGTGTATTTGTTCGATTTAGGTGATTACGGATTCAGGCGAATATATTTATAGAAAATTACAACTTTGACGACATATTGTGAACAAAATTAAATTACTAGAGTAAATTGGCTTGATAGGCCTTTTAGTGTTTTTAATTACCTTTCCAATGGTATATACACCATTCCTATAGGTCCAATAATAACTGTAGAATAACATCCGATAGTGCGGCAATATAGGTACTGAGAAAAACAGGTGAAAGTCTAAGGTAATTCGGTGAACATTTTTACTTTTGTTTTTTAGATTTACAATATTTTACGCAGGAACATGGCAAAGTAGAAGATAAAGCGTATGGGAGGTTGTAGAGTAGCTTACGCTCTTTCGATTTATATAGGAATGCTCCTCGTACGACCAGTAGTTACTGAGCATGTTAATTTCAAAGTTCGCTACATAACGTTTTTAGAATTACAGGAAAAGTTTGGAAAACATAAACAAAAACTATTTCCAATGGGTTTTCACTAATAACATTTCACTGGCATATGAAGGGATGTTGACTCTTGTTGAGTAAACACCTATTGGTATTTTCAGGATTTAAAGTTTTTTAAGCCTAAATAAACCGGTCGGTCCCCTTAAATGAACTGCAGTGCATCCTTTCACAACGTAAATTGTATTTGTAGTCATTTGTCTTGTGAAATTCTTCATAGGCTCATTTTCACACAAGTGGTGAACTTATTCAGCTCGGATTTTACCTAGAAAATGCTCAAAATAATGGTAAAAAATATCTTATATATTTTCAGAGAGAGAGAACGAGAGAAAGTTCACGAATACATCCTATGATGTAATTCGCATTATGAAAGAATGTACATTTTCTAGTGAATAATGGCAATGAAAGATCAGGACGCTCACACCGAAAATCTAGCCGACTAAAATATTTGTGTCTGAGGGAAGAAGTTGAATTCATCAACCTCTGGGACAACTTCTACAACCAGCCTACTCTGTTCCGCAAGGATGGCACTCATCTAAACCCTGTGGGTTCAGCACGCATGGGTCGTCTCCTACACGAAGCAGTCCGCAGCCATGGATCAAAAAACGCCATCCGAGAAGAAGCAGCAGTGACATAAATCATCCAACGCCAAGCAAAAAACAGAGGCAACCGAGGACCACCAGCGATAAGGACCGAAGACAGCGAGGACTGAGGACAGCCATGAACATAAATGTAGATCCGACAAGAACCAAACATATTATTAAAGAGCGTTCCGTGAGTTCTAAAATAACAAATTTAAAGGTTTTCTATGCAAATGCTCGTAGCATACGCAATAAATTTTCAGATTTAGAGGAGCTAGTGTTTACAGAAAATTATGATGTGATTGGCACAACAGAATCTTGGCTCAATACAGAAGATAGAGACTTTTTAGCAGAGTATTCACTTCCCGGTTATGTAATGTTTGAGAAAAGCCGAGTAAATCGAAATGGAGGTGGCGTTTTACTTTATATCAAAGAAAGTCTTAAACCTACCCTCTTGTCAAAACCTCAAATTGTGAACGTCGACACATCTTTTGTGCTAATAAAGAATAATAAGGGTACAAAAATAATACTTGCGTTAACCCCTCCAACCTGGATGAGCTCTTATACGCCCATATCAACCTCGGCCCGCGCAACCCGGATGGTCTCTTATACGCCCCTTGCTTGCATGCTTGCTTTTCGAAAGCCGCGCGTACATTTTGGTATCATGGGACGGTAGGTGGCGCCACCCGGCGTAAACGACGCCACAACAACAGTATCTACCCCGACGCCATCATGGACAGTACACCAAATAGTGATTCCGCCGTGTCCGACAGCGGGCTTCCTACGACGCCCTTGCTAGTGCGTCGTGCCTTCCCCCGACGCCATCGCCTAAATGTGTTATCTCCCGGAGGTATTGAGACGACTTTGAGACTTTATGAGAAAGCTGATGCCAAGCATAAGAATGATGAAGAAGTGAGTGACCACTCCAGTAATTATAAGTCGAGTGATTATGGCCATGAGAGTGATAAAGAACAATTCCTGGGATTTGCGAGAGAATTTGACAGTGATGAGAGTGATGAAGGTAATGTACCAGTTGTTGAGGTAGCTGGTTTACCTAAAGACAGTGAACTTGAGAGAGTGAGTGAGTGGGAGAGTTCAAGGTCACTCACCAAATTTCGCATAAGTGACATGACTCCAAGCCCTTCCCCAGGTAAATCGCCTTTCAAGCTACATTTCTACAAGAAAAAAGTACTTGAGAAGGCGGCCGCGGCAGCTAGGGAACAAGCAAAAATACTTGGTGAGGATGAGGCTGTGAGTGAGGATGAGGCAGTGAGTGAGGGTCAGCGTGGTGACCCTTCTCGACCGCCATTGTCTCCCTTATCTACCCACGCCACCCAAGATGACCCGGATGCCCCGCATTCTTCCCCACCACCCCCACCATTGCCAAGGGTTGAGGACCCCCCACTTTCGGCCTATTTGCCTCCTAGGTCCCCCGACAGGAGACATACTGCTGCCGAAAAGGGGGAAGGTAGAAAATATACTAAGAAAATTAAGAAAAGTAAGAGAGTTTTGTTCGAGGCTCCCGCGGCGGCGTCCACCCCGGCCGGCCCCAGCCATACGTCCCCGCAACTTTCCCCACGGTCCTCCCCACCTCTCCCGCCTTCAACATGTCTTCCTGCAGAAGTCTTTGAGGTCGCATCACCAATACCTGGGCCTAGTGAAAGTGAATCATTGCTTTCTGTCACTCGTCGCAGGCCAAGGAGCCCGGGACCTCGGGAGGACACAGCCTCACCTGCCACTCCTTCCCCACCTCGCCCACCCGCACGCCGCCCACGCATCACTGGTTCCCCGCCAGATTATGTGGGGGCCACTGATGATGAAGGGCACCTCTCTGAAGACTCTGGCCATGATTACATAGGTCCACCGTCAGGGCAAGATGACCACGATGACGATGAATATATGGACATCGACGACCCTCGACCCACCCGCTTGGCCCGGCTTCGTGCTGCCCGTCTTCCTGCCCGCCGCCCTGGCCGACGCCCTCGCCGCCCTAGGGCGCGCGCCTCCCGAGTTGGCCGTGGGCGTGCTGGGCCACCAGTTGGAGCTCCTCGTCGGCGTAGACAAGACCCATTCTACATTTTTCAGTGGCAAGACATAGTTGATGGGGATGTATACAACCCTGATGTGCCAGCTTTTGATGAGGCACTGGAGGGTTCAGGCATTACCCCCAATTTTCCTGCAGGCCCCAATGCTCCACCACACGAACTATTTGAGGCATTCTTTGATGAGGAGGTGGTAGGCTATGTTGTCAAAGAGACAAACAAGCAGCACCAATTCCAGGTTCACTTTTTGGGCAAGGTGACCAAGGGCCATATGAGGAAGTGGACCCCAGTGACTCATAAAGAATTCATGGTGTTCCTGGCACTCACCATGCTAATGCCTCATGTCAAGAAGCATAGGTTGCCTGACTATTGGATCACCAATGATCTGATTTCCACCCCTGCCTTCGGGAAATATATGGCTCGCGACCGGTACCTTGATATCCTCGCAGCGCTCCATCTTGTCACCAACACCGACGTCCACCGCCCAGACAAGCTGTGGAAGATTAGGACGTTGTATGAGATGATGCGAGAACGCTTCACCTCCTACTTCAAGCCCTTCCGCAAGGTCGTCATTGACGAGTCTCTTGTGCTGTTCCGGGGAAAACTCAGCTTCCGGCCGTACATCCCCTCAAAAAGACATCGCTTTGGCATAAAATTCTTTGTGCTGTGCGACTGCCAAACTGGCTATGTCCTGGACTTCCTGGTCTACAGCGGGAAGGAAGGGGACGTGCTTGTGGACCCCCTCATTGGCTTTGGCGGAGCAGTGGTGCAAGCCATGATGGACCGCTACTTCCATAAGAATCACGTCCTCTACACGGACAACTATTACACGTCCCCCACTCTCTCACAGTACCTGCATGAGCGCAAGACGGGGACTGTAGGCACAGTACGAGGGAAAAGGAAGGGCATGCCACCTTTCCCTCCAAAGACCAAAAAAGGTGATGTCTTCAAGAAGAAGTCGGGGCCCATTCTGGCTATCCACTGGCACGACCAGCGGAAGGTCAACCTCCTGACCACCATCCACAAGGGGGAAATGGTGGAGACTGGCAAGGTGGATCGCCGCACCCAGGCCAGGGTGACCAAGCCCGATGCTGTCCTGGATTACAACATCAACATGAGGCTGGTGGACAAGTCCGACATGCAGATAGGCTTCATTGACTGCCTGCGTACCTCGTGCAGATGGTACAAAAAGTTCTTTCTGCATATGGTGGACATGTCAGTTCTGAATGCCTATAATATATACAGGCTTCGGAATGAGAACCCACCCCTGAAGTTCAATAGCCTGCGGAGGTTCCAAAAGCAGGTGTTGACGGAGCTCCTGGAGAAGTATGCTACGCCACAGAGGGCAGTGGCACATGCTGGGCCCGCCGTTCTCGACCGCTTGCAGTCTGGTCCATACTTGCTTAGGCACAGGCTTGTTTTCCTGCCTCAGAATGCAGCAGGAAGAACACAGCAGAAGCGGTGCCATGTCTGCTACAACAGCAGGGTGAGGCCGAACCCAGGTAAAAAGTCAACCATGGAGTGTGTTACGTGCAAGGTGGCACTCTGTGCTGTAGAGTGCTTCTTTGATTACCACTCCAAGCTGGAGTTCTAATAATCATACTGAAATTGCCAAATAAAATGACAATATGTACACTATAATTATATATAGGCAAAAAGTGGAAGAAAACCAATGTATTATAATACAAAAGTCAAGTATTATGAGAAAATTGATACAAATACAATTCCACCATAATAATATGTGAAAGTGACATACTGTATGTATATACCAAGTGACATTCATATGATTAGAACCTATAGAAATATATAAATCAGTGAAAAAAGACACAATAAATTGTATATAAAACGTTTACAAATCATATAACTAAGTGAAAGTGACACAAGACCTAAGATTTGATGGCCAAAGTATAATAAACACCTGTGATAACGAATAATCAGTGCCTAATACAACAATAACCTACCTCAATTACTAATAAAATGTACGGTATCGAGTGAAAATGAGCATTATCAGTGACAGTGACACAAGACCTAAGATTTGATGGCCACACCTCCCCTTGTGAAGGGGAGGTGTGGTGGAGTGGTCATGCCACTGGATTGGTAATCCAATGGACCCGGGTTCAAATCCCGATATGTCAATGGGAAGATATTATTGGGATTGAATTTGTGCTGTACCTAGTATCAGTGCATTACCACAAAGCCCACCGAAATGCCAAAAAAATACCCTCATTGTTCCCTGATTAAATAACACTGTATGAATATTCCCATATTCAAAATATGTTACAGGGGGACAATGCCTAGTGAGTTCACTGCTCAATAGGTGGCGTTCTACGAGTGAGGGTCTGAGTCTGGAGGGTGAGACGGTGAAGCACTTGAGCGAAGCAACCAGCCGCTTCAGAGATGGAGCTGCTTCGAGCCATGATGGATGTTTCACATGTCTCACTCCCCAGACTGGAACAAGACCTCACGGGCTTCACCGTGTTGAGCGGTGGAATGTACAGGCTCTCAGCCTATGCCCGAGAGGGAGTAGTTGGAATATAGAAAAAAAAAAAAAAAAAAAAAAAAAAAAAAACACCTGTGATAACGAATAATCAGTGCCTAATACAACAATAACCTACCTCAATTACTAATAAAATGTACGGTATCGAGTGAAAATGAGCATTATCAGTGACAGTGACACAAGACCTAAGATTTGATGGCCAAAGTATAATAAACACCTGTGATAACGAATAATCAGTGCCTAATACAACAATAACCTACCTCAATTACTAATAAAATGTACGGTATCGAGTGAAAATGAGCATTATCAGTGACAGTGACACAAGACCTAAGATTTGATGGCCAAAGTATAATAAACACCTGTGATAACGAATAATCAGTGCCTAATACAACAATAACCTACCTCAATTACTAATAAAATGTACGGTATCGAGTGAAAATGAGCATTATCAGTGACAGTGACACTCTCTAAAGCATATTTGTCAAAGTGAAAGTGACACAAGACCTAATATTTGATGGCCATAGTATAATAAACACCTGTGATAACGAATAATCAGTGCCTAATACAACAATAACATACCTCAATTACTAATAAAATGTACGGTATCGAGTGAAAATTACCAATATCAGTGAAAGTGATATCCTAATAAACATATTTTATATAATTGGCCTCAAAATAACTAGAAAATATCAAATAAACATCACATTCTCAATATCAAACACTAAAAGCGTCTAAGGGAGATAAATACTTTGGCGCGGCGAGCGGCTAGGTGCGTCGTAGCCCTGGCCGGGCCGACGCTTTCGGACGCGGGAGGAATTTCCCGCATAAAAAAACACTCGTCTTCCCGCGCTCACCATTATGCAACCAGAGGGGCTAGAGACCTCTACTCAACGCCATTCGACAGAGGAAGGTTTGTGGAACATTATTCTTTTTTATTCACAACATTACATGCCATATTCATTGATTTTCAGAGTAGTTAACATAGGCCAAAGATCGTCAAAACCCCCGGTACAGCAGTACAGTCGCGAGCTACAGCCCCCGGGGCTGGAGGGTTAATATACAGACCTCCAGCTCCAACAGTGCAAACTGACAGAGAAATTTACGAACAAATTGCAGATGTAAGTAACTCACAAGATACCGTAATTTTTGGCGACTTTAATTTACCTGTGACCAAGTTGGGTGATACTCTTTCTTCACACTCCGGACATGACTTGTATACGAACTTGCAAGAGAGTTCGCTTTATCAATTTGTTCGAACGCCGACCCGTGGTAATAACGTTCTTGACATTGTACTTGCAACAAAAGAAGAATTGATAGAGAATTTGAATGTTGGTGATGAATTCAGTAACAGCGACCATCGTTGGATAACTTTCACTTTAAAGTTTACTAGTAACGAACCCAATAGTAGCATCGAAAAAGTCCCTAATTTCAAGAAAGCAAACTTTCATAAACTTAGAGCTATGTTTAAAGAAACTGACTGGAGCTTTTTAATTAACAATAACGACATAAATACATCTTGGAAGCTATTCGAAACCACTTACCTAAAAGCAGTGCAAGACTGCATACCATCGAAAATACGGCGTCCAGGCCATAATAATAAGCCCAAATGGTGGATTAAAGATATTTCAAACTGCCTGCTTGCTAAAAAATTTGCTAATGCTAGATTAAAATCCTCACAAAATGACGAAGAACGGGTGAAATTTGTAGAGCTACGACGCAAAGCCAAAAAGTTTTTAAGCAAAGTAAAGAGACCTTAGAGTTACATATTGCGAATCAAAGTAAAACAAACCCGAAAGAATTCTATAGTTATATCAGAAAGAAAAAAGTAGTTACTTCAACTGTTGGACCGTTAGTCGATGAAAATGGAGAATACACCAAAGACGAAGTACAAATGAGTAATGCCCTCAATACCTTCTTTGCATCAGTTTTTACAACAGAAGACCTCAGTGATATCCCTACACCATCGCCGATTCAGATTGATAATTCAGATGTTCTAAGCAATATCACCGTTACAGAGAGATAAGTATTGAATTGTTTAGATAAACTCAAGGTAAATAAAACGCCTGGACCTAATACAATCTCGCCTAGAGTTATAAAGGAAGCTAAGGATGAGCTCTCCAAACCACTGACATTACTATTCAATAAATCCTTGCAGTCTGGAACTATGCCTGATCAGTGGAAGCTAGCCAACGTAACACCGATATTCAAAAAAGGCAGCAAATCCCTACCCAGTAACTATCGTCCAATTAGCTTAACCTCAGTTGTATGTAAAATGCTAGAAACGGTCATACGAGACAGACTCGTAAATCACTTAGAGGAAAATAACATACTTAAAGATACTCAACACGGCTTTCGTGAAAAAACGTTCCTGTTTAACAAACCTCTTAGACTTCTTCCACGATATCCTCAACCTCTACAATGAGAGTAAAGCTGTAGATATTATATACCTTGATTTTCAAAAGTCCTTTGACAAAGTTCCCCACAAACGTTTACTGCCAAAACTAAAAGCGCATGGAATACAAGACGGTGTGTTGAAATGGATAGAAAATTGGCTCAGCAACAGAAAGCAAAGAGTAGTCATAAACGCTAAGGCATCTAAAAGGACCAATGTATGTAGCAGGGTACCCCAGGGATCGGTACTAGGACCAATTCTCTTTCTAATTTACATCAACGACATAGATGAGGGTCTCACCTGTACAATCTAAAAATTTGCTGACGATTCAAAAATTGCAAATAGCGTACTCTCAAAAGAACAAGTTGACGATATGCAACACAATCTAGATAAATTGTCATGTTGGGCCCAAATTTGGCAAATGAGTTTCAATGCGGATAAATGTAAAGTACTACATATCGGATACCTAAATGAGAAAGCAAACTATTCGATGAATGGCACTCAGCTTAAGAATGTAAACTGAGAAACCAATCTGGGAGTAACAATATCGAGTAACGTAAAACCGAGTCAACAATGTTCAGAAGTTGTTAAGAAGACAAACAAAATAATTGGATTTATAGTCAGGTCATTTGAGCATAAATCCAAAGAAGTTATCATAACCCTTTACAATTCCTTAGTCCGCCCTCTTCTGGAATACTGCGTTCAATCCTGGTGCCCTTATTACCAAAAAGATATAAACAAGCTAGAACGAGTTCAACGTAGAGTTACCAAAATGATACCTAGCCTAAAGAACAAACCATATGAAGAGCGTCTTAGAGAATTAAATCTATTTCCTTTAAGCCAGCGCTGATTAAGAGGTGACTTAATTCAAGTGTTCAAAATCATCAAAGGCATCGAGAATATGAACTGTAGTAAGTACTTCACTATCGACCAATTTAATTACACGCGGGGAAACGGTTGCAAAATTATTGGTAAATCTTTTAACTCGCACGAATCTAAGAATTTCTTCTTCAATCGAGTTGTCAACTTGAGGAATGGGCTTCCCCGTAATGTTATAGACTGCATCACCGTTGATTCATTTAAACTCCGCGTAGACAAATATCTCGCATCAAACCCGCGACTGACTGCGTTTGTAAATGAATAACTTTATTTTATCCCCCCCTCAGTTACTAACCCATCTGTCGCCTACTAACTTCCTAATCCTGCCACGGACATTTGTTCCAGGGCAGTAATTCCCTTTCCAATGTTCCCTTACCCACTCTAAACCACTGTTTGGACACTTGATCCTCAGTGTTTTGGAGGACAAGCAACCTAGAAGGGTCACTAGACCTGTTGTTGCTTGATTTCCTTTGTACTCCTTTGTACTCCTTTGTACATGCAGAGGGAGAGAGAGAGACGTGTGTGTGTATGCATATATATATATATATATATATATATATACCGGTATACATACATATATACGTATGATCAAATTATGTAGTAAAACTCGCTAGGAAAAATGAAACATTGGAACACCAAACTTTCGTCTATTCTTTACCCTTTTCCTATTAATATTAAGGGGAAGGAAAATCCTACTTGGAGAATGTATTTCAATGGTGTAGGCACTCGTCCTGACTATTGGTGGTTCGAGTCCGCCTGGGAGTATATAAACATTTAGTAGCTCATGTATATTTGTGATATATACTTGATATTTATGACTCGTGTTTAGTTAGGCGAGAATTATATGAAATCTTATATAACTCGAGTTGTGTGGGGAAACTCTTAAACGTCCTTGTATAGTATTAATATTTTTGTGCCATGCCCCAGCCAGGGTTCGAACCCAGGCCAGTAGTGCAGCACTCCTAGAATATGGATCGTACGACTTGTGTATGAATTGAAATACATTCTCCAAGTAGGATTTCCATTCTGAATATAAATAGGAAAAGGCTAAGTTTCCATTATCAAGCCGTGGTGTAGTGGATTAAAGTATAGACACTTGTCCTGACTGTTGGTGGTTTGAGTCTGGCTGGGAGTATATAAATATTTAGTAGTTCATATGTATTTGTGAGATATATATAATTATATATATATATATATATATATATATATATATATATATATATATATATATATATATATATATATATATATATATATATATATATATAGAGAGAGAGAGAGAGAGAGAGAGAGAGAGAGAGAGAGAGAGAGAGAGAGAGAGAGAGAGAGAGAGAGAGAGAGAGAGAGAGAGAGAGAAGGATAATCCACCATATCATGATGGGTGGATGCTTTACCCACTGAGTGCCAGGTCCATAATAATACAGACTGGGGTGTTGTCATGCCCAGTGCCAGGTCCGTTTTAATAATTTTATGGACTCGCCGAAAAAAATTGTAGCGCCAAAACTAGGTCACCCACGCATTCCATATTCATAGCACAAGTACCCAACCCTTCGACCTTTGCACCATTATCACTCCCACCTCCCTCCCACCTTCCAAAGACCATGTAAGTGAAAATTAATGTAAATATATGTGTATAAGATTAAAAGAATAAATATATAAATATATATATGAATATATACCTGTGCTTTCATTAATTTCATTGGAGGTGTTTGGTGTTGTGGTGAAATTAATAAAACAAAGATAATAAGACTCCAGAGTGTGTTTACTTCCCCATAACAATTGTATATTGAAAAAAAACAAAATTAATTCTCAATGCTGTTAGCCTATACTCCAAATAATCTCTAATTGTGTTTGCAATTTTTTTTTAACTTTGTTCATACTTAGCGTAACCATGGTGATTCTCGTGCGCGTACCTACATCACAAAAATGCAATGTGTGTACTAAAGGTAGTCCATACTCAACATAACATTCCTTAAAATACTAGCATTCGTCGAAACCAGACGGTGGGCGTAGTTGCAATTCGGCCGGATACACCAACAAATAATGATAAAGTTTACGGTATTAATTTGATACTTTCAACTCACTAATTTTTATTAATTTCACCACAACACCAACCACCTCCAATGAAATTAATGAAAGCATATATGTGATCCACCAGGATTCGAACCCGGGTTATCACACACAGATTTTTAGACAACCATTACACCACCAAGACGGTAAAAGGTTTATGCACACGCCTACAACTTATTATCCATTCTCGAATACTGGATATTAATCTAATCATGTTCATATTCCCAATTGCTCTCAGCAATTGGACCATAGTTGGAGGGTTGAGACCGGTCACCTTTTTTTGGGACAGGTTGAATGAGAGCAAACTTCCAGCAAGAAGGGAAGATGTTAGAGGAGAGACATAGACGAAAGAGTTTGCCTAGGCAGGGGGTCAGCACGGAAGCATAGTTTTTTACAACAAGGGGAACACCATCTGGACTGTACGCCTTCTTAGTATTAAGCCCAGAGAGAGTAGAAAGTACATCTTTATAGTGTGGTTCCTTGTGTAATCCTGTAGGATTTTCCTTCTAAAATTGATTTTATTGTTTTATTGGGAACCTTTGGGTGTGAGATATTGAAAAATAATGGGGTTCAAATTTTTCGACCCCCGGACCCCCCGGTGGGGGCCCCCCTCAATTCCGGGCGCCCCTGGAATGAATCCAACACATATCTTCGCCAATAATGGACCAATTTTAATGATTTTAGTGTCTTTTTTTTTTTTTTTTTTTTTTTATGACACTGAGTTGAGTTTTATTATTTTGGAAACGACCAGAAGTGACAAAAATTGACTAATGGTTTTAATGCTAAAATAACATTGAACATTTGGCGAAAACAAGTTTATCGGTAAACTTGGTTACGTCTTATATCATTCATATGTTATTGAGGATGGAAATATCAGCAATGCTATAATTTTTGCAACTACATTTTTCTGTCAAGAGTTATGTAGCCTACACTTCAGAAAATAGAAAAAAAATCATTTTGTGGGTTTTTCACATATCTTAAAAAACATTGTGGAGTAGTTATGTGCACTGTAGGACAAGAAAACGCTTGTTTTACACATCTTGAATTAATCGTCGAATCAAGCATGTATTCCTACTTTTTAAATAATGCTATTCAATGACAACGAATTGAATTATACCAGCAATATTTATTTTTTAAAAAAGTATTATTTTTCATCAAATGACAAAGTAGAAGCACAGAAAATCATTGCAATAACTGAGAAGTTCATGACTAAGCAACTGTCAATGTCTTAGTGCCTTAATACTGAATGTTCTGCATCACACATAATCACACATGGAAACAACTGAAACAAAGTTACTGAAACTACATAACAGCTGGAATAAATTCGTCCATCAAATGCCTCTTCATTAATTTCACCGAATTCATACAACCAAGTGATTCCTTTTCATATTCGTCCATCCCATCTTACCGGTATATCTGTCTATCATCATACATAATACAGCCACATCATGACAAATTCACGTTGTAAAATAGCATAGGAGAAGCAAAAACATTGTAATAACGGAGTAGTTCATGACTAAACAACTTCTCTTGTTCAGGACCTTACTACTGAATGTTCTGCATCATACATAATCACAAATGAAACAAATTTTCTGAACCTAATTAACAAATATAATACATTATTTCAGCAACTGCATCTTCATTAATTTTACCGAATTCAAACAAACAAATGTTTCACACTCAATAACCCAATATGACATCATCACACCATCATACATAACATAGTCACATTCAGATAATCCTAACAAATTTGCAAATCGTTAGATTTTGTTCATGCATAATACATAATGAAGAATTTACTCATTGTCATCATCATTATCATCACGATCATCATCATTTGAACCATAGCTGATCACATTTACACAGTCACTGACGTAACATTTACAAAGTGGAGTGCATGGGAGGCCATTCCTCAAACAACTGCATCTATGTTTGGAACCGGTTTTGCATGCATATTTTGTCAGCTCGATTACAGCTTGAGGGGCTGGCAGTTTCAGACATCTCACTGGAAGATAGACTCCATCTCTGACACTCCAACCGTTGTCTTCAATGGGAGAGAAAGATCTCCCACGCAACCAAATGTGGTGAAAATTCGAACCTGAGCAGTGTTGAATCAAGTTGATAGGTAAAATATGAAAATTAAAATAGATACTATATTATACAGGTATAGGTAGCCTGGAAAGTTCGTTATTTTCCTAGAGTGCCGTATATTCCGTTAAATAGTCGACCAAAAACGTGAAAAGTGGTTAGGGCAGTGAGAATTCTGTTTCATAAGATAATTATTGAAAGTGTTACTTAAAGTTACTTAAAGTTTAAACATAACTAGTGTAAACGAGTGTAAACGAGTGGCACTCCCCCCCCCCCCACAAACCTAGTAAAAAACACCTCCTTGCCCTCCAAGCCCCCCCCCCTCCCCCCCTCTCTCTCTCTCTCTCTCCCCCATGTAAGGGCGGGTAGAAACAAAAACAATTTTTTACCAGCAAGCAACCATATCACTGGATTTGCATAGGATTGACACCAATAAATGAGGCGTACAATACAAGAGGGAAGAACCTCCATTTCTGCGATAGTTGTTTCGATATCACATGGCAAGTCATACAGACTGTAGAAAATACAGAAATACAAGATAGACTGAAATATAGCCAAGACATAGCTACCTTTCACAGAAAATGCGGAACTATTGGGGCCTCAGGGCCCATACTAATATCACAATCCACACACGCACACCTTCCCATGAAAATGCCCACATTGCCTCCTGCACATCAACACACATTGTCTGCCGAACAACAACCTTTCGCACCCTACATATCCACAAACCCTGCCGCACATCTCCCCACACCTCCCCAGACCCAGAAAACACCCACATTAATCCCATCTATGGCCATTGACCACCCTACTGCTGTTGATCAAATACATTTGCAGGATGAACATAGGATGCAACAAGCCCCCATATCAGGCTCCCCTTCCACATCGTCTCCCCCCTCACCACTGCCACCTGCCCACCTACAACCGACCCGTAACTCCGCCCCCCTGCAGGCCTCACCCACCCATACACCAAGCCCACTATCACCCACAACCACACTTAGCTCACCACATAACCCCTTGCAGCCCCAGCCACACCTACTGGGGTTGTCTACACCAGTGTGCAGATATTATCTGGAAAGAAGGTGCTACTTTGGTCAAAAGGGCGAATATAATGGGAATGCATGTAGATTTGCTCATCCCAAAATTTGCAACAGCATAACCAGTCATGGAAAATGTAGATTTGGTGAAACCTGCAAATACCACCACCCATCCCTTTGCAAGACATCACTTGAGAACAAGACCTGCTACAATATGAAATGCCCAGCTTTTCATATTAAAGGGACTTGGAGATATGCTAGACCTAACACGAATGGTAGCCCAAAAAAACTCTCTAGCTATGCGAGGACGAGACAGAGGAAAAAGGCAAGGAGGGAAAGGGCAGATGAAGATGAAGAGACTGAGGGAGATGGAAGAGCATATAGAGCACCTCGAGCACCTCCTGGCCTCCCAAGAGTGGCCAATACATCCCGAAGACTATTAGGTACACATGGTACTCCAAACAATCCCTCCCCAATCTTGTTTGCAAATATCCAAGGCCTAAAAAATAGAACCACGAACAAAGTACCATTTATTAGGGGCCTGCTAGAAGAAGGAAACGCTATATTTGCGGCTCTCACAGAAACTCACATTAAAGATCAGGAAGATAGTGAGGTATGGATTCCTGGTTACAACCTACATAGGGCAGACAGAACGCATAGATCACATGGAGGTGTAGCCTTGTACATACATGACTCACTGATATGTACTGAATTCCTAAATAACAGTAATGAAGTGGTGGAAATACTTGGAGTTAAAATAGAATCCCTAAATTTAGCAGTTATTGTTACATACAGGACTCCAGACTCATCCCGAGAAGAATTCAAAACCCAGCTCAACAAAATAAAATCAGAAGTGGAAACCCTGGGGAACCCAACACCAAATATTATATGGCTAGGAGACTTTAACCTACCAAACATTAAATGGAGACAACTAGAAAACCAGTTAGTGGCAAATAACACCGGAGAAGCAAATACTAATACGAGAGAGCTTTGTGAACTTTGTGATTTTTTTAGTCTAACCCAACATATTGCTGAACCCACACGGGAAAACAATATCTTAGACCTGGTCTTCACTAACAACGACTCTCTAGTACACAGCATTAACATATCGGACACAACATACTCAGATCATAAATTAATTGAGATCAAAACAACCTTAGAAAGTGTACAGACAACCTCAGAATCGAGAACAAAAACCGGCCCCTTCAGTAAATTTAACTTCAATAACAAAAACATTATATGGGAAGAGGTAAATCAAGAAATGGAGGAAATAGACTGGGAAGATTTAATGGATAACCTGACACCAGCAGAATGTTTAGTCTTAATAACAGAAACCATGACCCAAATCTGTAGCCACCATATACCTGCAAGACAAACAAAACGAAGAAGCAAACAAGATCGGGAAAGGAGGAGGCTGTCCAGAAGAAGAAAATTACTCACACAAAGATGCACACATCAAAATCTACATGATAGGCAAAGGGTCGAAATAGATAGATAAATTGTGGAAATTGAACAAAGGCTAAGAATATCATATGAACTACAACATATGGAAGAGGAGAGGAAAGCTATTGCAGGTATAAAGGAAAATTCCAAATACTTCTTTTCATACGCCAAACAAAAGGCTAAAACAACATCAAACATCGGCCCACTGAGCAAAGGGGACGGCTCTTTCACAGGGAACAAAAACGAAATGAGCACTCTTGAGCAGGCAGTATGAAATGGCATTCAGTGAGCCTGATGAAACAAAAGTCATCAGAGACCAAAATATATTTTTCATGGAAACCTCCCCCACGGAAACCCCTCAGATGCTGGATATTGATTTCGGTCCAAAAGACATAAAAGAGGCCATTTCCAACATGCCATCCCACTCGGCACCAGGCCCGGACTCATGGAATTCGATCCTAATGAAAAAATGTAAGGAAAACCTCTCAAAACCCCTGGCTATAATGTGGAGAAGGAGTCTAGACACTGGTGACATACCAGATAGCTTGAAAAACGCAATAATTGCCCCACTGCATAAAGGAGGGAGTAAAGCACTACCAAATAATACCGCCCGGTAGCTCTAACCTCTCACATCATTAAAGTTTTCGAGCGAGTCCTGCGAAGCAAAATTTCAACATTCATGGAGACAAATGAACTACACAACACCGGTCAACATGGGTTCAGAGCGGGAAGATCATGTCTCTCACAACTTTTGGAACACTATGACAAAATTCTTAAAGCGCTAGAAAAAAAGAAAAACGTGGATGTCATTTACACCGATTTTGCTAAGGCATTTGATAAATGTGACCATGGTATAATAGCCCACAAACTGAAAGCAAAAGGTATAACTGGGAAAATCGGACGGTGGATATACAATTTCCTCGTAAACCGAAAACAATCGGTAGCAGTAAACCAAGTCACTTCTGAGCCTTCGGATGTCAAAAGCTCAGTGCCCCAAGGAACAGTGCTAGCGCCCCTTCTGTTCCTCATACTAATTTGCGACATAGATACCAACACCAGACACAGTACGGTGTCGTCTTTTGCTGATGACACAAAATTAAGCAAGATAGTAAACACACAAGAGGACACGGGCCGACTGCAGGAAGACATGAATGTAGTGTTCCAGTGGACCAGGGAAAACAACATGCAATTCAATGAGGAAAAATTCCAATTAATATGGTACGGAGATAATAATGGTGTTAAAGAAATTACAAATTACTTAACAGAATCTAACCACATAATAGAACGGAAACACAGTGTGAAAGACCTTGGGGTATTAATGTCTGAAAATATGGGTTTCAAAGTACATAACCAGGTCAAAGTGGCGGCTGCGAAACGTCTAACGGGTTGGATTCTGCGTACTTTTAAAACATGCGGTGAATTGCCTATGATAACGCTCTTCAAATCTGTAGTGCTACCGCGGATTGAATACTGTAGCGTATTAACATCCCCATACAAAGCAGGTGAAATAAATGACGTAGAGAGTGTACAAAGAAATTTCACTTCGCATATAAGTTCGATAAAACATCTACACTATTGGGAGCGTTTAAGAGCACTGAATCTGTACTCACTGGAACGTAGAAGAGAACGTTACCTAATAATATACACGTGGAAAATCGCAGAGGGTTTAGTACCAAACCTACATACTCCGATTGTCATGAAATTCAGTGATAGGAGAGGCTGGGAATGCGAAATCCCCCGGATGAATAACAGGGGTGCTATGGGCTCTCTGCGAGAGGGCTGGTTATCACACAGAGGCCCACGTCTCTTCAACAAACTCCCACGGCGAGTAACAGACATGAGGGACATCTCGTTAGACAACTTCAAGAGAGCCCTAGATGTCGAGCTGCAAAAAGTGCCAGACGAGCCCATCCTCGCAAGGGAGCGAGTTGTCGCTTCAAACAGTCTACTGCACCAAATCACCACCCATAACGATGGGCGTCGCGCTCCTTGGTGCCGCTAGAAGAGCGGCGAACACATCTAAAGGTATCTAAAGGTAAAGGTAGGTCTGGACAGCTCGAATTATAGGGCTTTGCCCGAGTGATATGGGATAGTAAAGCAGAACAGTTTCAATCTCAGTGTTGGTAAGTTTGTGGGACCTTTTGGACAATACACAGGACATACAAATTCTTGCAAACCCTTGAACTGTCGAGGTAGATCATTATTGACCATTTCTATTGTGACATCACCATCACCAAGCTCCCGAAATTAGTCGATGATAGAGTCTCCTTCATCCAACTTCAGGTAAGCAGTAATCCATGTCTTCGTGGAGATACCAACAAATTTTCCACCCCAGTCGGCACCAGAAAAGTTGTGAAGCCCTATGAGCCCTTGACACTTTCGAAGTCAAATCACTTGCACTCGCTCGATCACATAAATTTCTTGTTGCTTTGCACCTTTACCAGTCAAGAACTTTTGGCGATTTTGAGCTCCAAGTCGATCGCGAGAAACCAGGTCGAGGAGAAGTATAAGTACATCAGTATCGGGTGACCACACACAAATTTCTCGTCCAGTTGTCTCATTTGTCGAAGCCAGAACTTGGGGAGGTATCAGCGCATCAGCTTCTTCATGGGCATGAACTTCTTCCCAATTACGGCCCTTGATCGTGTTTTCATACACAACAACCAACTTGACCTTGTCATCTTGGTTGTGTTCCAGTAAACCCTGTGCAAACATTGCTGTCAGAGTTCTTTTTGTTTTTGACTAAGACAACAGACCCTTGATAGACATGGTCAGTTTCATTTGTGGGTGAATCTCGAAGTCAGTGCATGTGGTTGCTCTTTTCTGTCATGTCTTGTTTTTCACGGACTGGTCAAGATAACGGTCAAATACTATTCGACCCTCAGAGTAGCCAATCAGCATGCACTCAATTTGCTTGATGAAAGCCTCTTGAAGATCAGACAGTGTCCTCATGCTCGATGTTTTCTTCATGCTCTGAAGTACAGCCATGGCATCAACAACGAGTACTCGAGGTAGATTAGCTTTATTGAGACAAGATGTAGGTTGAAATGATTGAGACTCCACTCCTTCGATGCCATGCATCAGACTAGCCTTGTCCGTTGGAATGTACAGAGAACCATCAACAGAAAACAGGGAGCCGGTACCACTGACATCTCATATTCCCCTATGGTCTCTTCAAGTTTTGGTACAAGTCCAGGTCGGCTTCTTTGGTGATGAGAAATCTACCGAGAAGTGCACGCTCTTCGCGTAACTTGATGACTTTGTCACCCACTCGAACTTTGGATTTCTCTGTCATTGTTGTGAATGTCTTCAATTTGGGTTTCGTCATTCTATCCAACACCGACAGGCTTATTATGGCCCTTAACTAGTATCAGCATGATTGCCACGGTCGTACTGTCATTCCTGAAAATTAACAAAAAAATTGCACAATATTGATAGACTTTTTGCTACCAAAAAGACATCTTTGATGTTATTTATAACTGGAAGTCGATGATTGCCACTTCTGGTTGTGTCAAAAGTATCAGGAATCTAATCAGCATCATCAATAACCATAGAAACAATTAAAAAATCACAAAAATCGGTTCATTATCAGCTGAGATTTGCGAAGGAGTCAGTTCAAGGGGGTACTGTAAGTGCCCCAGTGGGGGTTCGGGGGTCGGAAAATTTGAACCCCATTATTTTTCAACCCAAAAAAGCAATAAATTTAATTTTAGCAAGCAAATCCGACGGGAGCTATTTTTGTGACATAACGCACCACACTATTAGGAGAGATTAGGATATTAGGCTTAGGTAGGAGAGAGGGTAATGGAGAGGGAGGAATGGAACCAGAATTATCCAAGGTGGAGTTTCTCGCGAACGTTTGAGCGAAGACTTCAGCTTTGTCAGAGGAAGAAGTGATGGTTGTGCCATCAGAGTGAAAAAGGGGAGGGAAAGACAAGGAAGAAATTTTTGGCTAGATGCCAGAAAGTTTGGGAAGAGCTAGAGTTGGATATTTCCATGCATTTAGTATTGATAAAAGAGTGTTTGACAAGTCGAAGGACAGATTTGGCTTGATTCCGGGCAGAAACATAGGAAGAATGAGATTTTTTAGTTTTGAGACGTCAGTACCCTTTGAATACTTCCTCCTTATTTCGGACAGCAATAGAACATGCGTGAGTAAACCAAGATGTGTTTGCATTAGTCTGAAAGGAGGATGACCCAGACGCCATGGCATACCTCAACATTCCGCCAGGCCATCGTAGGGGTCAGAAGAGAGGAGCTGAGGATGAGTGGGGTCAAGTTGCTACACAACACGCGCGGCGTGGTCCTCCCCCACGCCTGCCTTCACCACCACCTCCCACTGTCTCCCTACTAGAAATACAATGTGAAAACCCATATTTCTAAGTCAAAAGTGTTTAAAACAATGTGTAAAACTCATATTCTAACTATAAAACATTCAGTATAGTATAAAATCAATAAACAGAGTGCGTGAGAGAGACACAGAATGAAAGTGAAAGTGGTGGCAGAGAAGTGTCAGTCAACTGGCCGTGTGTACGTGCGTGCGTTCTGCTGTGGTCTTGGGCCAAGATGGCCACTCGTCGCCATGGTAACCAGGACGCGCGCAGGCCTTGCCACTCGTCGGCATTTATAAAACTTGAATTTATGCACTTATCATGCTAAAACTTCACTTACAATGACATTATGTGATACATGTTGCTAATATATGAACTACTGTATATAGGCACACCTGATGCTCGGGTGGTGTAAATAACGGTCACTCGATAACTGGAGGCATCGTACATGAGCCATGCTGTCTCGCCCAGCTGTGGTGTGCCGGCGCGGGAGGTTTGAAGATGCGCCCGGCACCAGCTGATGGCTGAGGCCCCCCCCCCCCCCCCCCCCCACTAGGACCCCGAGGTGGGTGTTTTTCCTTTTTTCTCCCTCATTTCTCACCTATTTAATCTGTTTTAGGGAGAACAAAAAAAAATTGCCTGATCCTGGCATGTACATTCATTATATATTATCTGGTGCCCAGTGGATTAATGACCTTATAAAATTAGATCTCTTGCAATGATAAATTTTGTTTTCCATTAGTATTTTCCAGGGAAAAAAATGGGTTAATGAGTAGCCGACTGGGAAAACTTCACTATTGCTAGGTTTTGGGAAGGAGTTCAACTTAACCAACTATTATCATGAGGTGTGTTGCTGTTTATACAACCTACCCCAGCTTTTGACAGAAAACAAAGTTGACATTTGTGTTTTATCACAAAGAAGTGTTTCATTAATAAGACCACGTGTCTGTCTGTCTATCAATGTTTCCTCGTAGTGAACTGGTATTAACTGGCACTAAATCTACGACATTTGATGTAATAACAGTAATTAATTTTAACTTTGTTATTTTAACAACGTGCAACCAAGATACAATTGTAAGAAATAAGAACATTAGAGAAAGAAAGCCAAATGGCCCACACAAAGCATATCCCTTACGCCTCCAACCAATCTCATAAACGGTATGTTACTTACTTACATTACTTACCATACATCAATGTTTTCATATATTCCCACCATTCACAAGGTTGTCATTGCTACGTATTGACAACCTCATTTAACCCGTAGAGGACCAGCGACGCAAACAGTGTGTCGGCAATGTTTGTAACGCGAAACCCCAGCGTCACATACGTTGCGTCACTGTTAATTACTCCGGTCCTATGGAACCTAGAGGGCTCAAATTTGTATGGGAACTGTGTAAGTATCCCACGAAACAATGCCGATGGTTGAAAACTCTCAAAGTCCAACCGCGTGCGCGTGAGCGCGCAAAAACCTGTTTTTGCCTACCCATTTTCCCTCTTGTAAATCCGACTTTCGGGCGCACCGTAGGACCCCTTAATGACCTAGGGGATCGGTTTTTCGTGGGTTTTCCTTCATTCCTAACCCATTCCTGGTGTTTTCTGGAATGTTTTTCTTTTTCAAATCCTGCCGGTCCTGGGTGGTACATTTATTATTAACTAGCTGGGGCTCAGTGGGTTAATTAAGTACAGCTATACAGTACATTTACAGCTGAAATCCCTAAGCCCTGGAACGATTCATTTTCACTGGTAACAATGTTACATGGAGTGAAAACAAATCTCATCAATGTGGGTAATACTGGGTTGGAAGAATCATCGCTATAGGTTTTTTTTTGGCAGTAATGGGCAGCTTCCCTATTTTCCCCTTCAAACCCCAACCCACTGTTTCACGGTAGTAAGGCAGGAAAATGCCCTGCCTTACAGGCACCACACATGTCAAACTATGACTGCCATGCTCAATAGTTGACAAGTGTGTGCACATCCACGAAGCATCCAAAGCAGAGAGCCGCCTTACACTCGTGACATTGTGTCGTCACATCTCTCCACTCTCTTGGTCTTCTGGTTGCGTGTGCGCACACATGGCACCTCTTCTGAAAACGCCGCTGCTGAGGCTGATGTCCACACCCACACCCACGCAGATCCTGATCCTGAGCCCCATCATTTCCTCCATGTGCTGGCGGGAACTGCTCCAGGTGGTGCTGACCGATGTAATCTGCCTGCAACAGAGATCAGGCAAGGCATCAAAAGCCTGCTTAGTTTGGACCGCAGGCTGAATCTCGCCATGAATTGCCAAGATCTCATTGATAAGCTTCTTGCTAAACTCCCTGAGGAAAAACCTGTCACCTGACTGTGTCATCCACGGGTTGTACGCATTCAGGAGTATGATGTCAACAAGATGGAGAACCACCTTGTTGTACCACTTGCAAGCCTTTCTCAGGCAGTCCACAGTACCGATCTGCACTGTCACTCTTGTCCAACAAACGCATTTTCACATTGTAGTCAATAACGGCATCCGGTTTCATGATAGGCTGTCGGACATGCTCGCCTGTGACATGGTCCTTCACCCATCTTGTCTTGCCGCTATTGACTACTGCTCCCTTGTGAAGGGAGGACAAGATATTTACTAACTTGTTGTTATGTCAGGAACAAGCCAGTATTCTGTCGGTAGTGCTTTTCTTCCCGAGGATGCTGCCTTTTTGTTGTCTTGGAAAATTAGACCAGTACTTCCGGTTACCCCTGACAGTGCTGCAGGACTTAGTCTGCCTCACCAAGAGATACCTAGAGAGGCATGGTGAAGAGTAAAAGTTATCAGTGTACAGTATACGGTTGGCATCCAAGTAATGGCTCATCAACTGTTTCACAACCGACCCCGAGAGGCCCAAGGGGTCATTGGGAATGTCATTCTCTGTGGCCGTGTACACAATAATGTCCAACACATATCCTGTTTCACAGTCACAGATCACGAAGAACTTTATCCCGAAGCGATGTCTTTTGGAGGTGATGTACTGCCTGAAGACAACACGCCCCCGAAAGAGAATCAAGGACTCATCAAATGAGCACGTTCTGAAAGGGCCTGAACAAACGCCCAAATCTTTCCCGTATGTCGGTCAAGAATGGAGAAATCTTCCAAAGCTTATCAACATCACGTGAGACCATGTTATCAGTGAAGTGCAGACACCGCATAATCTGCCGATACCTATCCTTGGCCATGATTTTTTTTTTTTTTTTTTCTATGTGAGTGAGGGAGGCAAAAGGCAGAACTGCCTATAGCGAGTGCCTCCCCCATAGTTGAAAGAGTGACAGGGCCAAAATCAAGGGACGTTCGAGCCAAAATGCCTGGACACACGGAGTGTGGAAAATATCTCAAGGTATTCCAGAAACCGACCTACCCAAATTCCTGGCCTTCGAATCTTACCCTTCACCACAATTTTTCTAGGTCTATTGAATTTATTACGAAGGACCACACAGATAAATACCGTTCTGTGAAACGGATAATCAGTCTAATCTGCGCATAAAGAGCTCAGCTGGAGGAGACAACAATATGAACAATTAGACTGACAAAGGAAAGATCTTACTTGTTTATCGGGAATCGTGGACTTATCTTTAGCGAGGCATAGGTGGCAAATGGTCAAGTAACTGTAAAGAATGTAAAAGCAATTTAATTTACGAAATATGCGCAACTAAATTAGTTATATCTGAATTATTTTAAGAAATTACAAGAGAAAACGATAACGAAATTACAGGTTATAATTATTTACCTGTTGTTTTTTGGAGGTCACGCTTCATAACGAATACGTATTTATGGTGACTTAATACGACCCGAAATTAAACAGCAAATCGTCCTAACTCAACATATTGGCCAATAATGTATTGTCGAACAGCCTAACTAGTTTGTCCATAAAGATCATAGAATAATTTAAAGACAAACATAGAAGGACTTAGCTGTATACACACGATGTAAGAATTAGTCGTGTGCGATGTTTAACCCTCCAGTATAATCCATGAACTATTAAGGAGATCTGTTCACGGTAACTGCTAGGTTGATACTGCCGTCCCTAAATATTTGAGAGCTTTATTTAATTTATTTGCTATATTTATCGCTCACCAAACGAATAACTAAAGCTAAAGGTACAGCACCAATAATACGTTTGTGAACCAAGAGTCGAATCTCTCGTTTGTGAAACAAGATTCGAATATCTTGTTTTAATATTTATCACTAAGTTTAGAACCATTAGCAAAATTTGAGGATTCGAAGCATTTATAATATTTAAATGCTTATATTTATCAAAATTACAAAATAACAGATATAACTATTCTGAATCTATGAATCCGTAGAGATTCATTGTTTTGTTTGTAGAATAACCCATAATTAGCTTTTGCTATGGGTATTCAAATATATTTTTGTTCATTAATGATTAACTGATTAAATTAATATCATATATCGATAAACTATCCTTCCCTAAGGAATCCTCTCCTCTAACGAGTAGGAGTAGCATTTTTTCACTTCGGATAATTTTATCGTTTATGTCAGATACTTTTTGTAAATTCTGACATCCTCCGCCGAGAGGAAACAAAATAGAAATATGGAAGGCATAGAATATGAAATCTAAGCAATAATCTGAAAGTTGAACTTACTTATGTACCCATCACCAATTACTATGTACACTATTTACAATATTTGTTTCCAAGCTGTGAGTCTATCAAGGTTTGTATAGCTCCTCTTGCTCGCTGTTGAGCTTGCCTTAGAGGTTGCTTCCTTGTTTGGATTTCCTTTCTCTTCTCAGTTTCTCCAGTGCAGTGTAGTTCCAATGGTATTAGCTTATTTAAAGTCCGAAGGTATTTTGCTCCCTTCGAGAATACCTCGACCTTACGACTGATGTCATTCATATCAGGGAATAACTTGGTAATCTTGCCTAAAGGCCACGATGTTCTAGGTCCATCATCTTCAACAATTACGATGTCCCCAACTTTTAACTTTTGTTCTTGTGATGGGTTTTGAGCGCCATAGAATTTTTCACGGAGAGAAGTCAAGTATTCTCTCCTCCATACATCTTCCCATCGTTTCAACATCTTGTTTAGGTGTTGGTAGCCTTTATTCAGTTCTGAGTCCTCTTTACCTACATAATCAGGGTCTTCATTCTTATTCTCCATATCAGTTGGCATCGTTGTCAGTCGACGACCATGTATCAGGTGTGATGGTGTCAATGGAGTCATGTTTACATCATCTTCAACATAAAGTCAAAGGTCTGTTGTTCACCCTTAGTTCAACTTCAGCTAGGATTGTTCTCAAATCATCTTAACTAACTTTACTTTTGTATAGACTTTTCCGAAGACAATTCTTGATTACACCAAATAATCTTTCATAAAATCCTCCCATCCATGGGGCTCATGGAGGTATGAACTTCCATTCAATAGCTCTCGTTTCAAGATGGCTCCGTACTAATGGCTCATTGTAGAGTTCTTTGAAGAAGTTAGATGTGGATACAAAATTAGATCCATTGTCAGATATAATAGTTTTGGGGCATGATCTTCTTGCTACAAACCTACGGAACAATTGCAGGAAAGTCTTAGCTGACATATCCTTAGCTAATTCCAGGTGTACGGCTCGAGAGGTAGCGCAAGTAAAGAGACATACGTAGTACTTTCTTGGGATTGCATCTTCCGTTAACGAGAGTGTTATACCTCCAGTGTAATCAACTCCAACTGTATGAAAGGGTTCAATATGTACAACTCTATCTTTCGGTAAAGGTGGAGGTCCTGGACCCAGATTCACTAACGGTCGTAGCGTGCGATGTCGTACAGCAACCTACGATCGTTCCTAAGGGAGTGCGGAAGGTGTATTCTCGAACGCATCGTTGAGCTCCCTTTCGGTTATTTTCACCGAGGCTTCTCTTGACCAATCAGGCGCTTGGCCTTTGTAAATAAACAATATGTCACCCACATGACTGAAGCGCCAAGAAGAACCTAATATACTTTAATTTATGAGCTTGTCATTGTTTAGCATGGCTAATTCGATCCACCACAGCCAGCAGGAAGAAGAATAGAGTATCTTGTGAATTGATGATAAGAAATTAGCCTAGCTAGGCTACAGGGAAGCCTGTTAGTGGCCCAAGTTAAAGGATTTTCGACGGATTGATCATTGATAATCATAATTATGTTAGGCTAGTTGGGAGTGTATTATTTATACCTTAACCACAGTATATTGTTCTACTTTACTATGTCTACACCTGACAGGACGAGCCAAACCAAAATGCCAGACTTTACCATGTCTATGCCTACACAGGCAGTTCTAGCCAACGCCAAGCCAAAATGCCAGACTTAGCCTAGGCCTAAATTTTCAAAATAGGCCTAGGGTAATTTTGTTGTATTCACAACACCTCAAGGCCTATCTACCTTTTCAAAATAGGCCTAGCATAGGCCTCCTCAATCTATTATCCAACAGTTGGCCATGGGAAATAATGATAGGTTGAGGGGGGCTTTGTCCCCCTCACCTCCCATGACATATTGCCATCATCAAATATATTACCAGCATGGGACTAATAACAGCTAGTTTACAATAAGGACGGTATGCCTGCAAACACCATCTTAACCTGCTAGGCTTCTACTTTACCATGCTTAGGCTACACCAAGCTAGGCATTGCTAGCCTAACCAAAATACCATATGTAGGCCTAACTTCTCTAGCCTAAATAGCCCTAACTTTTTCAAAATGAACCTAGGTTATATCCTAGGCTAGGCTAAACAAAAATATTCACAACACCATATAGGCTAGCCTATTATTTTTTGTTTAGACTATGCCTATGCCTAGGGTAATTCTTTTCATAATTTTTTTCCTGTGATACTTTCAAATTTGTTGAGGAAATAGGCTAACCTAATCTAATCCAGCTAGGCATTGCTAGCCTAACCAAAATACCATACATAGGCCTAACTTGTCTAGCCTAAATAGCCCTAACTTTTTCAAAATAAACCTAGGTTAGGCTAGGCTAGGCTATACAAAATTATTCACACAGCGTTTATTATTTATTCATTTTTTAGGCTAGGCCTAGGGTAATTCTTTTCATCGTTTTGTTCCTGTGATACTTTCAAATTTGTTGAGGAATAGGCTACCCTAATCTAACTCAGAGGTGGTGGGGAGTTGGAATAAAACATTTCCGCAATAAATGAGGTTTAAAATCTACTAATGGTAGGCTACGTGTTGTCGCAGCACATGAATTTGTGCATCAATTAACCTTGACTAGGTCTAGGCTGGCATATGTAGGCTATTCATAGCTTAATTTGGCCTGTCATAAGACATTAACCCGGGAGCTGCGGGGAGACTCATAAGAGTTCCCCCGGCGCACTGCGGGGAGACTCTTAAGAGCAGAGCTTTTGAACGCGTACCAAAACCGCGCGTTTATAGTCAGGCGGCTGAAAATTGGTGTGGATATAGTACTACATGTCAACTCTCGATACCACCCCACCAAACGCTCGCCCCGCACTCGTGCAAGCACCACCGCGCCAGTAACCATGCACTAGTCATGGAGCCCTCATGTCCCTCACGCTCGCTCCCTGATGACACAACCAGCCCTCCTTCTGGTGGTGATAGCCGCCGTGGAAGGCAGAGGGTGGCTGCCAAAGACCCTAGCTACCAGTACGACACGCCCTACAGCTCTGAGGACGAAACACCAGCACCCAAAGCACGAAAAACACGTGCAAGCAGGGCAATGGCACAGAGGTCATTGGTCTTTCGGGACACTGCCACCACGACCCAGGCCACTGCAACAACCACTACCACCACCACTACCACCACTGCCACCCCTGCCACCCCTGCCACCGGTACCAGCGACGCAGGAGGCCGCCCTAGGGCTGCAAAACCTGCGGGGGCAGGAAAAATTAAAGGCACGGGCGTAGGGAAGAGATCCCGTACGCCAGCCACAGTGCCCCTACCACCACCACCACCACCAGCCGCCGCCCCTGGCCCGGCTGCCGCTGCCGCCCCTGCTGCCCCTGCCACCCCTGCTGCCCCTGCCGCCCCTGCCGCCCCTGCCCAAGGAACAGGGAAGGGGAAGGGGAAGAGGAAAGGGAGAGGGAAAGCGACTGCTGGCCCTGCTGTCCCTGGTGTCCCTGCCGGCCCTGCTGCCCCTGTTGCCCCTGTTGCCCCTGCTGCCCCTGCCACCCCTGCCGCCCCTGCCCAAGGAACAGAGAGAAGGGCGACAGGCACCACCATCATCTTGCCATCAAGGCCACGCACCACTGCTGCCCCTGCCGCCGCCCTTGCCGCCGCCCCTGCCGCCGCCCCTGCCGCCGCCCCTGCCACCACCTCTGCTGTCCCTGTCCATAAGACACCCTCACGTGCAAAAGTGACCCGAAAAACTCTGACACCATCAAAATATGCCGCCCTGCTGTTTGATGGTGATTCGCAGGACATTGGCAACCCAGGTTTTGACGACGAAGCCCTAGCACGGGACCAAGGGTGGGGGGATTTGGGAGTGGACAGTGGGAGTGAGTCAGACGTCGGTGACGAAAATGAGGAAGGTCATCGTCTGTCTAGTGAAGAGGAGGGTGATGATGATGAAGTCCTGTATCGCGACCATGGAAGCGATATCTCAGACGATGAAGCAGACGCAGACGACATTCCGATCCCTGGCTTGCCTTCGTTCGATTGGTCTGACAGGGTCAATTTTGTACCTGACGTGCCCCAGTTCAATCCTGGGACGTCAGAAACAACTGACGACTGGCCCTGTGACGATCAAGCGAACGAAAGCGACTTCTTCCTCGCTTTTTTCGACATGGAGGTAATGACGTACATCGTTGCCCAAACAAACGCCTACTACAGGTGGGTGTTTGGCAGATTGGACGTCCTTTCTCCAAAAGCGAGAATACGAGGCTGGGTGGATACGACTGTGGAAGAATTTATGACGTTCTTTGCCTTGTTGTTCCTCATGCCTCTGATCAAGAAGCATGTGTTGCAACACTATTGGAAGCACGACCCTCTCATCGCCACCCCAACTTTCAATAAGTTCATGACTCGTGACAGATTTTTGTTGCTGCTAAGATTTATGCACTTTGCAGACAACGAAAATCCTAACAGGATTGACAGGATATGGAAAGTTCGGAATGTGTTCACCATGTTTTTGGAGAGGTATAGGAAATACTTTTACCCCTTCCTCAATTTGGTGATTGATGAGTCGCTCGTGCTCTTCAAAGGACGTCTTGTTTTCAAACAGTATATCCCCTTGAAAAGGCATAGGTTCGGAATCAAGCTCTTCGTTTTGTGTGACTGCGAAACTGGAATTGTGCTTGACATGATCGTGTACACAGGCACTGACATTGACATACCGAAAGCCGCTGCCAATGACCCCATGGGCATGTCAGGTGCCATCGTCAGGAAAATGTTGGCACCTTACCTGGGCAAAGGCCACATCATCTACACTGACAACTGGTATACTTCTCCTGCTCTCTGCCAGTTTCTTCATGACAACCAAACGGGGTCATGTGGGACTGTCAGAAAGACAAGAAAGTTTATGCCAAAATTCACAGGTGATGTCATTCCTCTCACAGATGCCTCCTCCAGTGACACACCTTCAGAAGACGACCTGGCCCAGGAACACCGCGAGAGGCATGTGCGAAGAAAGCGACGAAAGGGGCAGAAATTCAAGCAGCTCGAGAAGTGTGGGAAACTGATAGCCCTGAAGTGGAAGGATAAGCGAGACGTCCACCTGCTTTCCACCGTCCACACAGGTGCCCAGATGGATTCTGGCAAAATCCACTACCGAACCAGGAAGACCATCTACAAGCCCGACATGGTAGTGGACTACACCAAAAACATGCGCATGGTGGACAAGTCTGACTGTCAGCTGTCAGGCGTTGAGTGTCTGAGGAAGACTGTGAAGTGGTATCACAAGCTCTTCCTCCACCTTGTTGACATAACGATGCTGAACGCCTACAACTTGTGGTTGGTAAAAAAGAATATGGCCCCAAACCAGAAACTTAAATTCCGGGAGTTTGTGTACAACGTCTCATACCAACTCCTGGAGAAGTATGGCACCACCACTCACAGACGTACGGCATGGCGTGGGGATCACGTTCCTGACCGTATCCAGCTGGGTGTCGAAAGACACTACCCCATCAACACTGAGATGCTTGGCACTCGTCACAGGCAGGCGCAGTGCACTGTCTGCAGCTCCAGTGTCAGGAAACCCCATGTCACAAAAAGAGTCACCTCAATGTGCGCAGAGTGCAAAGTTCCACTCTGCCTGGGTGACTGCTTCAGGGACTACCACACCTTCAAAAATTATTGAGTGTCGCCCTGCCCTGCCCTGCCCTGCCCTGCCCTGCCCTGCCCTGGACTCGCCCCGTGCCCTGCCCTGGACTCGCCCCCTGCCCAGCCCTGTCCTGGACTCGCGCCCTACCTTACCTGACCTGACCTAATTGATCACGCTACCTCATAATGTAACATATATATTATATAATGTATAAGTTCCAAAGATGTCCCTGTGATATAGCTTTTACATTATATAATTGTATGTTTCATTATTTAGTTTATAAGTTTCAAAGATTTACATGTAATATGCCTTATTTTTTTAGTATATCAATATATATGTTTGTTATTAGCCAAAGTCATGTGTATATAATTATTTTCTTACCTCAAATGAATTGTACAAAATAAATATGTTTCAACAAATCCTGTCAAACCTACTAAGATAATAAAAAAAAAAACAATTAAAAAAAAAAAAAAAACACAAGGTCATGTCATTGTATTCTTACAATATGATATATTCTATGAATATTTCATATTGTTTGAATACAATGGCATGATCTTGTAAAAAATTTGTTTTATCAAAAATGTTCTAGACAATATAAAACCTTCCCCATAACCCCCTCCTGGATTCGATCACACAACCCTAGCACACTTTGAGTTTTCCAGTCCGCGACCTTACCAACCATGCCACAGGAGCTCATACCAAATATCACTCAAAACTTCGTGTCTACAATCGAAATGACAATATACAAAAAAAATGAATTATCCCACCAATTTACGTTTGTAAATTGATGGGATTATCAATTATATCATGCCAAGGTTTATAAAAGTTTGTCTCTGTCAAGAATTAGTAATTATATAACTTTATTCTGTCAAAAATTGCCAAAACATTCAGCAAAATTGCCCCTCTCAGTGCGACTCCACTCATTTTCACACGGTCAAGCGGTGACCCTTGCCGCTCCCTTATGCCCCAGCTACACCAGCCACAGCAGCTCTGTCTGGGAACAACATTTGTATAAATACAATAATGGATAAAATACTCTTCACAAATACATTTGTATTGTATAATATTGTAAATAAAAAAGAATAATAACTGTGTGGGTGTCGAAAATTGCTCAACCAGCTTTCTTATGTCTCGCCTACGCGCGTATATTGGATTATACATAGTCATGACTGTCATACAAATAATTGCAGTAGGTCTCGAATATACATTTAGATTGCATATTACTTGGAAATAAATAAGTAAACGTTTCTCTGGTGGCAATCTACCCTTTCGCAAGTGTAAGGAGACACCATTCTATATTTAGCCCTTTATCGCAAAAGGCAATCTGCCTGTGTTTACTGACCACCGTCGCTGGTGGTCTATAATATAGTACTTTATTGACAGTCAATGGCCTACATGTTTCTGTGGTACTTCACATGTGTCTAAAATGCAATGTCTGCTTGCATAAAAATGCAATTCTGAAGTCCATTTATACGTACGACATACGCATGTCTCAGTTTCTATCTATCTCTCTCTCTCTCTCTCTCTCTCTCTCTCTCTCTCTCTCTCTCTCTCTCTCTCTCTCTCTCTCTCTCTCTCTCTCTCTCTCTCTCTCTCTCTCTCTCTCTCTCTCTCTCTCTCTCTCTCTCTCTCCATTCCTGACTCATGTTATTGTAAAACTCTTGGTGGCAACAAACACCAGACACCTGGAAGACATAAGGTTCAAAATCCCAAGCATCCATACGCCTCGGGCGCCTTCACAATTGTCACACAGCTGGTTATCTATCTAGAGATCTGCCTGCCTTCCTTCTCTTCATGACTCACTCACTCCCTCCCTGCACCCCTGCATGCCTCCCTCCCTCCCTCCCACCCACCCACCCCCAACCCACCCCTTCAGGCTTCCGTCTGCTAGAAACACATTCACAATTTGCGTAAATATCGCATCAATTGGGCTATATGCGGTATATTCCTTGTTATATGGGACGCCTACATACGTACACGTCTTTATTATAATAGCATGACAGTGCTCTAAATACAAGATTTACGTGATATTTATGGCGTACCACACCCTCTCCCCCTTTCATTCCCAGCACAACTCACTCACACCTTGGTTCACGCATAGAAACTCATTGATAATGTGCGTAAATATCGCATTAATTGGTCAATATGCGGTATATATTTTGATATATGGCACGTATACATACGTACAAGTCTGTATTATAGCATGACAGTGCTCTACGTACAAGATATACGTGATATGTATGGCGTAAACCACACTCTCAGCTCATAAATTGCCGCCAAACCTCCAACACATCTTCATTCCCGCCTAAAAATTCTCTTATAATTCCCTTATATATTGCAATTTTTGGTCACTATGAGGCATATTCATTGTTATATCGGTGGCCTACACACGTATACATACTCTACATAGCCTAAAAGGGCTCAAAAATGGACATATACATGATAATACGCGGTAACCCACCCCCTCCTCCTATCCCCTGCGCGCGTAAATATTCGGCAGGGAAATCTCGCCGCTCGATGACAATCTAGCCGCGCGGTGCCATTCGCTCCACATTTTTCAACTACGGACCGTTCCCCCACCCCCCCCAGACATTTTTTGGGGGGTCAAATATATATGGGCCGATGCACGCAAACATTCCCTACACGATGATGTACTTTTTATCGAAATTTGCAATAGGTCCCAAAATCATCATAGGTGCGCACATTCTTACCCTGTAGAAAACCCCCTGTGCGCCGCGGAGAGGTTTTAAGGATACAAATATATTCATACTTTGTATTAAATGCCTTAATGGTGTTTTAACACAAGTTAACACTCATATTGCGCTATTATTGCCTCAATAATGACTTAGTGTGTCATAAAGAGCTATACTGCAGACGAATTTGTTATGGTCGCGGGTTGTGTTATCGATATTTGTGTACCTATATCCGGGTCAAATTCATGTAAGGGTGGTCTGGACCACCCTTTGCGAAAGGGGATTTTAGGGGCTTCCTACGATCAAAGATGGCCGCTACGACGCTTCGTGAATACCAGCGTTGAGACGTAAGGGAACGGTAAGGGAGTTTTCGGATCGTACGACCGTTAGTGAATCTGGGTCCTGGTTGTTTCAAGGTCCTTCCCTCGATTACCTTGCATACTAGGCAGGTCCTCAGTACACTCTTCACTACTTGTCGACCCTTCGGTATCCAGAATCGAGTTCGAAGCTCTGCTAGAGTGCCTGCAACACCGCCATGTAGAACATTCTTATGGGTATCGGTAATCAGAAGAGTGGTGAGCCAAGATTTCCGAGGAAGGAGAATTGGGAATTTGGAGTCCTCGGTCAATTCACTGTTCTGTAGCCTACCTCTGCACCTTATTATTCTATTATGGTCAAGGAATAGGCCTAAATCTTTTACCAATCCATAAGAAGAGTTATTTCCTTCTGCAAGATACTTATATTCCTCCTTGTAGCATTATTTTTGAACATTTGTTATCCAATACTGTAAACCATCTGGTTCTTCTGCATCAGACCGTACCGCTTTGATAAACTTAAATACAAGTTTGGTGATATTCAATATTTTTGCCAAAGAGGAAAATCTGCTTGCATCAAAGATGGTAGTTTCTTTGGACATTACTTCAGTTGTAATTGTGTTAACTCTTATCACATCCTCTTTCTTCGTTGGCCACTTCCCTGGATTACGTAACCAAGAAGGCCCATGAAACCACAGAGGATTAGTTTTCATTTCAGTAGTAGTCACTCCTCTGAATAGTAA
Source organism: Lithodes maja (assembly GCA_037953745.1). Lineage (NCBI taxonomy): Eukaryota > Metazoa > Arthropoda > Malacostraca > Decapoda > Lithodidae > Lithodes > Lithodes maja. The sequence goes on from JBAKBP010000905.1 coordinate 151,662, forward strand.
GTCTGCTGGATTTTCTTTTGAAGGTACATGGTGGAAATTATATTGTGAAGCCAGCTCTCTGATATCATTTACCCTGTTCTTAACATAAGGTATCTTGGAGGCATCATTCTTGATCCATTGTAGAGCCGCTGTATTGTCTGACCATATGTGAACATTGTCTATCTTTAGATCGGTCAGAGTTTTAAAGATGTAGTGAGCTAGATGTGTGCCTACTTGTAAGGCTGTCAGCTCCATCTGAGGTATTGTCCTTTCTTTCATTGGCACAACACGAGCTTTAGATGCCACTAGAACACTCTTCTCCTTACTAACTAGGTAAGCAACTGCTCCATATGCTAGAGTGGAAGCATCACAAAAGATATGTAAATCCTTGTTCTCATTCACTTCTCGTATTATTCGCGGAATCTTGAATTCTTCTAGTTCTTTCCACTCTTCTTCTAGTTTTCTCCACTCTTCTTTCATATGCTTAGGTAACTCTTCATTCCAAGGAATTTTCATCTTCCAAGCTTCTCTGACTAACAGTTTTCCTTTGATTGTGATAGGAGTCAAAATGCCTAAGGGATCAAAGGCTGTCGAAACACGAGACAATAATTTCCTTTTGGTTAGAAGAGATTGCTCCGTTGGCAAGTTTGGCCGTTTTACACTTAAAGTATCCTGCTCAACATACCAGTTTAAGCCGAGGATCTTAGTCTCTGCGGGGACTTTATCTTCAGGAAATTCCTCCTCTATTGTTAGCTTTAGTTCAGGATCATTTGTTACCCACATTCTCAAAGGCATGTTGGCTTTGCTCATTTCAGTATTGGCTCTATTGTAGATATTTTGGAGTTCCTCTTTACTGTTGGTTGTTCCTTGATAATTGTCGACATAGAAGCCCTTTCGAATTATGTCTTTGTAGGCACTTTCGGAATTTCTCAGATGAGTATCCAGAGTCGCTTGAAGAAGAAAGGGGCTACTCGTTGCTCCGAACAATACAGATTTGAACCTATGCATTGCCATTTGAGGCTCTTCACTTGGCAGATTAACGTACCACAAAAATCTGGTATAATCTCGAGCACTTTCTTGAAGACCAACTCGCAAAAAGGTTTTACTAATATCTGCAGTGTAAGCAAACTTATTTTGTCTAAACAGCAACAGTGTATCACCTAATTTTTTAGTTAGAGATGGGCCACTCATTAAACAATCATTAAGTGAAACACTACCCTTTCTCTTGGCACTACAATTGAACACTATCCGAAGAGGTGTTGTAACACTATCCTTTTTAACACCATGATGAGGAAGATAATGAGTGATTTCATTCTTATCTGCTGAGTCAACCTTTTCAATGAAGCCATTTTCCACTTGAGACTTGATGATTTCATCGTAAACAATGAGATTATTGTCTTCCTTTAATGAGTTGGTTAGACTCTTAAGCTGTTCTAAAGCCATCCCATAATTGTTTGGCAAGGATGGGCAATCCACCTTCCACGGTAGTCTGACCCAGTACTGCTTATCATGGTATTGTATCGAATCCAGATTATTCCTGTAAGTTAAACAATCCTCGGGGGCTGGTTTACTGGGATTAATGCCGATTGTGTCCAGATCCCACAACTTGTGTATGGGTATTTGTTCCTCTTCCATAATTTGGCTAACTTCAGTAGGAGAAATTTATGTACACAGTCTGGCTACCACAGCGGTGGTTTGCCGTTTATTCATTTCATCACTTGCAATTTTTCCATATATTAGATAACCTCCAGAGCTACTGCACAGTTTTACATTATCAATTTCCGTAAGACCATTTATAAACTCTCCATAGTAATCACTTCCTACAACCACATCAATTCCTTCAACTAGGTCACTTCTTATAAACTTATCAGCCAGTTTAACTCCTCGAGACCTCAATTTTGTGGCAGTTTTACAGAGACCAGGAATGGATAATTATTTTATCAGGAAGGTCCTCCATTACAACAGCAATAATTCGTTTGTGAACCAAGAGTCGAATCTCTCGTTTGTGAAACAAGATTCGAATCTCTTGTTTTAATATTTATCACTAAGTTTAGAACCATTAGCAAAATTTGAGGATTCCAAGCATTTGTAATATTTAAATGCTTATATTTATCAAAATTACAAAATAACAGATATAACTCTTCTGAATCTATGAATCCGTAGAGATTCATTGTTTTGTTTGTAGAATAACCCATAATTAGCTTTCGCTATGGGTATTCAAATATATTTCTGTTCATTAATGATTAACTGATTAAATTAATATCATATATCTATAAACTATCCTTCCCTAAGGAATCTGGTCCTTCGAACCGGATTCTGGATACCGATTCATGGATTATACTGGAGGGTTAAACATCGCACACGACTAATTCTTACATTGTGTGTATACAGCTAAGTCCTTCTATGTTTGTCTTTAAATTATTCTATGATCTTTATGGACAAACTAGTTAGGCTGTTCGACAATACATTATTGGCCAATATGTTGAGTTAGGACGATTTGCTATTTAATTTCGGGTCTTATTAAGTCACCATACGTATTCGTTATGAAGCGTGACCTGCAAAAAACAACAGGTAAATAATTATAACCTGTAATTTCGTTATCGTTTTCTCTTGTAATTTCTTAAAATAATTCAAATATAACTAATTTAGTTGCGCATATTTCGTGAATTAAATTGCTTTTACATTCTTTACAGTTACTTGACCATTTGCCACCTATGCCTCGCTAAAGATAAGTCCACGATTCCCGATAAACAAGTAAGATCTTTCCTTTGTCAGTCTAATTGTTCATATTGTTGTCTCCTCCAGCTGAGCTCTTTATGCGCAGATTAGACTGATTATCCGTTTCACAGAACGGTATTTATCTGTGTGATCCTTCGTAATAAATAGAAGCAATTTAAGTCATAGGAAGAGGGAAAGACTGATTCTGGGAGAGAGTGGCAGAGCTCAGCTGTTGAATAGAAGAAAGTTTGAGAGTAACGTTTCACCCTTGGGTTGGAGAGTTGCACAGAGTAGGGGTGGGATTGTGTTGCAAAACGGGTACCACATGCCCTACGTAAAGGAGGTGGTATACACTGGGAAAGCTCTGAGGAACACTGATTATTATAGTAGCAATAAAATAGTGAGAGAGATGCAACATTGCGGCGGAGAGTGAGAGATTGCAGAGAATTGGTGAGTGGACGGGAGTTGATGATACGAAAGGCCTTCCTTTCAACTTTATCTAGGAGAGCGGTGTGAGAGGAACCTCCCCACACATGTGAACAATACTCAATACAAGGATGCACTATGCCCCTGTACAGAGCAAGAAGCTGTGCAGGGGTAAAGAACCCCCTAAGGCGGTTGAGCACACCCAGCTTCTGGGAGGCTGCCTTAGCAAGACTGGTAATATAGTCCTTCCAACTGAGAGCAGAAGAAGAAGAGACACCAAGAATATTGAGAGAAGATGAAGGATTGATTTTTGTATTGTTGAAGAATAAGGGATAGTCTGCTGGGAGTTCCTGACGGGTAGATAGATAGAGAAATTGGGTTTTGGAAGCATTAAAGGTAACAATATTTTCTTTGCCCCAATTGGAGATAGTTGTTAGATCAGAATTTAAGTGTTCTATGGCTTCATTCCGTTTATCGTTGAGGAATTGCTGGCTTGGGTGTTCTGAAAAACTAATGGAGTAGTGTACGGTTGAGTCGTCCGCGTATGAATGGATGGGAATTGAGGTACAGTTGAGAAGATAATTTATAAAAATTAGAAAGAGAATAGGAGATAGGAGGAACACCGGAGTTTATAGGGTGAGGAAGTGAGGGATGGCCATCCACAACCGCAGCTATGGAACGGCCGGAAAGAAAATTAGAGACAAAGGCACAGATGGAGGGATAGAAACCGAAGGAGGGTAGTTTAGAAATTAAAGATTTGTGCCAGACTGTATCGAAGGCTTTCGATATGTCTAGTGCAATAGACAAAATCTTACCGAAGTCCCGAAAGGAGGATGACCAAAAGTTAGTAAGATATGAAATAAGATCACCAGTAGAGCGACCCTTAACCCGGGAACTGCGGGAAGACTCTTTAGAGTTCGGCCGGCGGACTGCGGGAAGACTCTCTGGAGTAAGTAAAACTAAAAATCAACTTTTTACATCGAAAAATTTTTTTTTTTTTTTTTTTTTTTTTTTTTTTTTTTTTTTTTTTTTTTTTGGCCCCTGGGCCATGCAAAATCTCAGTCCTCTACCTCCCCTCCTTCCCCACTTTCCTCCTATTCCTCAGTTATCACCTATTTTCCCTATTATTCCCTTATTCTGAGGTATATTTTCGTGCTAACATTAGCGAGTTGCAAGCAGGGTGTTGTCATCACTGATGGCCATCGAGTGCAAGAGAGAGAGAGAGAGTATCGATCGACTGTGTCTCAGTGGCCTTGGGGGAAAGGAGTTTGCCTCACCCATAGATTATACAACTCGCGGGCTATATCTCCGATTTTGACCATCCAAACGCTGTTTTCACTCGTTTTATTGTTGTTTCAGGTTAATACCTTTATAATCAACCCATAATAGGCGCATATGGATAATTATTAATGCTATTAATGGTACAATGAATATTTTAGTGACGAAAAACCTCAAATACGTCAGCACAGGGGGACGTTTTCATTTACCCCCGTGCGCACTTCAGAGGTTAAGGAAGCCATACTGGCGATCTGAGAGCAGATTATGAGAAGAGAAATGCTTAAGAAATTTGGAAGCAAGAATAGTTTCAAAAACTTTAGAAATACAAGAGATGAGAGCAATTGGACGATAGTTGGAGGGTTGAGAGCGGTCACCCTTCTGTGGGACAGGTTGAATGAGAGCAAACTTCCAGCATGAAGGGAAGACGTTAGAGGAACAACAGAGACGAAAGAGTTTGCCTAGGCAGCGAGTCAGCACAGAAGCACAGTTTTTGAGTACAACAGGAGGAACACCGTCCGGACCGTACGCCTTCTTAGTATTAAGCCCAGAGAGGGTAGAAAGTACATCTTTAGAAGAGATTAGGATATTAGGCATAAGTAAGAGAGAGGAGGGTGGAGAGGGATGAATAGCACCGGAATCATCCAAGGTGGAGTTTCTAGCAAAAGTTTGAGCGAAGAGTTTCTCATATGGGACGAAATCAGTGTGTGGGCAACATAACCCGCCTGTCGATTCATCTCGTCCACAATTTTTTGCATAAGTGTGTCGTCAAAGAATGCACGGTATTATCTATAGGGGGTGTCATTCGCGGTCCATCGGAAGGCATCTTGCTCCCCATGTCCTGTGCTGTCAAAGACAGGCGCAGTTTTGAAAAATTCACTATCACCGCAGTCAACTCACCCAAAAGGGTCAGGTCCTGGTGGTGCTGCTGCTGCTGGCACACCCGTAGCCATACATGCACCAGCACATGGACCTGGGCGAACCCTTCCGCGGATCTGAGCACTAGGGTGCCCAGTAGTGCGCCCAGCCCGTCTTGGAGCCCTGGGAGCTCTTGGAGCGGCGGCAGGACCAGCAGTATGGCCAACCAGAGCACGTCGGTGTCCAGGCCTGACCGGTTTTTGTGATGCCGACGAATTGCCAGGCGAGACCCGGGCCTCTGACAAGTCAGGGGACTCGCGAGAAGAGCCTGGAGAACCCGGAAAACCTGGAGAAGAGTCGGGAGGAAGGAGAGTCTGAGGAAGGAGGCGGAGCTCGTCTCCGACCGCTCATCCTCCTCTGACGAGGCGGTACTGATGGTGTCGCAGTGGGTGAGACAAGTCTCAAACGGAGACTTCAGTAGACATTCCCGAAGTACTTGTGATGGGAGATATGACAGGAGAGAGGAGAGGATCATGCAAGTTAGGGAGTGGTAGGGCAAGGTTACAGGGTGAAGCATCATGGCCAGCACCAGAGGATGTGGAAGGAATTGGAGAGGCTCGGGTGTTTGGAATAGGAGAGGCATGGGTGGTAGATGGGATGGCAGAGGAGGAGGAAATAGGATAGGCATGGGTGGTAGGTGGGAGGGCAGAGGAGGAGGGAATAGGAGAGGCATGGGTGGTAAGTGGGAGAGCAGAGGAGGAGGGGGTAGGAAAAGCTGGGGTGGTAGGTTGGAAGGCAGAGGTGAAAGGGATAGGAGAGAAAGGTGTTTGGCGCCGTCTTTTAGATATGTCTAGTGAGACCAATGTTGGACTCTTGGTTGGTCCTGTGGGATGAGTGTGTACAGTGGTAATGTTGGCAATGTTCATAATTAGAAATGTCTTATTTATCAAAGTATTATGTAAAGTGTCAATAACAAAAATGCTGATTTGATTGGCCTGTGAAGCGACGTTCAAAGTAAACGAAATGACCGTTTGGCTGCATACTTAGAGTACAAGTGGTTCACCTAACAAAGAGGAAGCACTATATTTTACTACAGGGGTGAAAAAATAATAAATATAGCATCGAAAAGCAGTCAAAAACGTTGATCAAAACCATGAGGAGGTCGTTTTTTATCTGTAGCCATGAGCAGTGAAAGTCGAAGGAAACAAAACAAATTTATTTATACGCAGTTTTTATACGTGTTCAGCCTAACAAATTTTCTAGTTTTACAATTATTTCATACTTGTCTATAAAGCTCGATGAAAAAACATGGCTACACATTATATGAGTAATATATAAAGCAAATTTCTACGAAAGAGCATAGGCTTATGAATGCGCATTTCTTACACCTGTTCGCCATAACAAAGAGAAAGTAGTCTATATTTTACCATAAAGATGAAAAAAAAACAATAAATCCCATGGAAAAGCGTTCAAAAACTTCACTCTAAAGCATTAGGAGACCGTTTTTTATCTATAGCCTTGAGCAGCGAAAGCCGAAGGAAACGAAGCAACTTGTATTGATACGCACACATGTTGAAGCAAATGACATCAAAATGTATCTAAAATGAAGATAAATAGCAACGCCAATGGTCAAATAACACATACATGAATGAAAATAATCACAAAGATAATATATAATCTTACAATCTAAGAATTATTGCACCATTGCCGTATAAATAACCTGCCTTTAGGTATACACAATTCTCCACATAGACGGCTCGAGGTCAACACTCTGAGGAAAAAAATAACAAAACATAGCAATACCAAAGAAATAGGTGACAATCATTGAATACAAAAAAAAAAAAATATATATATATATATATATATATATATATATATATATACATGGGTACTTACTCGCCATTAGTTCTGCGGAAGCCTCTTGATACCTGTGGGGGGTATCTGAAGTGGAGGGTTGTGTGGAGGTATAAAAAATGGCATCTTCTCCAGGGCATGCCACCCTAACCTCCCGCCTCTCCTGTCTCGCTCCTCGCTGCACTCTCTTCTTTATTGTCATCACTTGCTTCTCTCACTACCAAAAACTCTCCTTCGGAAGAGGTATCAGAGCCTGTGTCACCGCTCTCAATTTCAGACAAAGAAATATCGTTTAGCAAAGCACGACCAATGGCTGAATCTCTAAGGCCTTGTGCTGCCCGCGGCACGCGAGGCGGGAGGAAGGCACGTGGTGGCCTGGAGGCATCTTCACCCGTGCGATCGGATGAGTTATTTTGACGTCTTCCTTCTGCTTGCTGCACACTGACTGACCCTCCCACGCACTCGGAATCTCGGGAGGGATGAATAGTTCGGATATTGACCATCAGATACCTCCCCGGAGCAAATATTCTGGCAGGAAACACAAGGGCGTTCCGGAACGTCTCCCGCAGCATAAACAAAATTTGTGTATGACGTTCCGGAACGTCTCCCGCAGTCAATGTGTTAATGTATATATAAATGGTGTGGTGAGGGACTGTGTGTAGAGGTTTGGGTTTAGTAGGAAAGAATGGTGGAGATTGGGAGTTGAATCAGTTGCTGTTTGTTGATGTCACAGCGATGGTGGCGGATTCTGAGGAGAAACTGCAGCGAGTAGTAAAAGATATTGGTGTGGCATGGGGGAGAAGGAAGCTAAGGGTGAATGTCAATAAAAGTAAAGTGATTACTGTTCACCTCTGTGGGGTGGAAGTGGAGTGGTTGCATTGAGGCAGTTGGACAAAATTCAAAATAAAGCTATTAGATTAATCAATAACCCTGCAATCACACAGGACCTTCCTACATTATCCATATGAAGAAACGTTGCATCCCTTGCATTATTCTACAGATATTTTCACAGCAATTGTTCCGAGGAACTTGCTTCAATTGTGCCGCCTCTTCACATCTTTCCCCGTAGAACTAGGGCAGCTGAGAGCGCCCATGAATTTACACTTTCTCCTCCACAATGCAGAACCTCTGCTTATCAGAATTCATTTATCCCCAGAGCTACTACTCTTTGGAATGCACTTCCCTCGAATTGCTTTCCACAAACTTACAATCTACAAATGTTTAAATCCAGTTGTTACAAACATTTTATGAATGGAGGATGCCTTTAGGCACATGGACCTTTTTGTTTTATCTGTGTTTTTCCTTCCTCCGTTCATTGTCTCTTAACAAAAAAAAAAAAAAAAAAAAAAAAAAAAAAAAAAAAAAGAGATGCTCGTAGTGTAGATCTAAATGTACCACTGGATGGGGAAATGCTGGAACAAGAGGAGTGTTCTAGTCATGAGTCACCTGCATAATTATTCCCAAATCAAGATTTGTTGCTTCAGCTGCCAAATCCACCTGCCGCTTTAATCGTTTCAATTGGCTGGACAGCACAGTCATTGTGGAGTCCAGGTAGACACCGGGTAGATGTACAGGTGTAGTAGGGTGGCTATAGTGTGACAAGCCGTGCTCCATCCGATCCTATATAAATGCTCGTCATGCCACCTAGGGCATTCATTCATAGACACTCATAGCCATTGTCGTACCTACTCGTAGCTGGTTGTATTGCCGTCGTAGGTATGTTGTGGGAATTCTGGAACTGCTTTTTACCGTTGAAATTTGAATTTCTGAAATTATGTGGCGCCTTGTCATAACTCGAAGCAGATATGTAAGTCAGTTGATACCCATCATAGGTCATGTGTAGCTCTCTGTACCACTGTTGTTGGTTGATGAGGCTTAGGCCATTTTTCATTACAACGCAATAACTTTCTGGGCTTTCGGACTCGTTACTAACTTGTGAATGTGTGAAAGTCTCTTTATCGAGTAGAGATTTTGTCATTTCTGTTCATTGGGTTGTCTTGCACTCAATGGTAGAAATATGGAGATTGGGTAAAAGTAATGTTATGTGTGAGGGCTGGAAAAGAAGGATACATGCAGCTCATTGAACTTGCCTGCCTCATCAGGATATACAAACAATGTTTTTTTTTTATAAATACATAATTATGATGCACCAGCAACTTCAAAACAAAAATTGAAATTTATTCATAAATAATAATGTACAGTATTACAGACGCCACAACAATAATAATGTTGTACAGTATTACAGATGCCACAACAATAATAATGTTGTACAGTATTACAGACGCCACAACAATAATAATGTTGTACAGTATTACAGATGCCACAACAATAATAATGTTGTACAGTATTACAGACGCCACAACAATAATAATGTTGTACAGTATTACAGACGCCACAACAATAATAATGTTGTACAGTATTACAGACGCCACAACAATAATAATGTTGTACAGTATTACAGACGCCACAACAATAATAATGTTGTACAGTATTACAGACGCCACAACAATAATAATGTTGTACAGTATTACAGACGCCACAACAATAATAATGTTGTACAGTATTACAGACGCCACAACAATAATAATGTTGTACAGTATTACAGACGCCACAACAATAATAATGTTGTACAGTATTACAGACGCCACAACAATAATAATGTTGTACAGTATTACAGACGCCACAACAATAATAATGTTGTACAGTATTACAGACGCCACAACAATAATAATGTTGTACAGTATTACAGACGCCACAACAATAATAATGTTGTACAGTATTACAGACGCCACAACAATAATAATGTTGTACAGTATTACAGACGCCACAACAATAATAATGTTATACAGTATTACAGACGCCACAACAATAATAATGTTGTACAGTATTACAGACGCCACAACAATAATAATGTTGTACAGTATTACAGACGCCACAACAATAATAATGTTGTACAGTATTACAGACACCACAACAATAATAATGTTGTACAGTATTACAGACGCCACAACAATAATAATGTTGTACAGTATTACAGACGCCACAACAATAATAATGTTGTACAGTATTACAGACGCCACAACAATAATAATGTTGTACAGTATTACAGACGCCACAACAATAATAATGTTGTACAGTTTTACAGACGCCACAACAATAATAATGTTGTACAGTATTACAGACGCCACAACAATAATAATGTTGTACAGTATTACAGACGCCACAACAATAATAATGTTGTACAGTATTAGAGACACCACAACAATAATAATGTTGTACAGTATTACAGACGCCACAACAATAATAATGTTGTACAGTATTACAGACGCCACAACAATAATAATGTTGTACAGTATTACAGACGCCACAACAATAATAATGTTGTACAGTATTACAGACGTCACAACAATAATAATGTTGTACAGTATTACAGACGCCACAACAATAATAATGTTGTACAATATTACAGACACCACAACAATAATAATGTTGTACAGTTTTACAGACGCCACAACAATAATAATGTTATACAGTATTACAGACGCCACAACAATAATAATGTTGTACAGTATTACAGACGCCACAACAATAATAATGTTGTAGAGTATTACAGACGCCACAACAATAATAATGTTGTACAGTATTACAGATGCCACAACAATGATAATGTTGTACAGTATTACAGAGACACAACAATAATAATGTTGTACAGTATTACAGACGCCACAACAATAATAATGTTGTACAGTATTACAGACGTCACAACAATAATAATGTTGTACAGTATTACAGACGCCACAACAATAATAATGTTGTACAGTATTACAGACGCCACAACAATAATAATGTTGTACAGTATTACAGCAATAATTATTACAGAAGTGTGGGAAGCCAGGAAAAGAGTGAAGTTGGGGAAAGCACCAGGAACAGATGGAGTGTGTGGGGAAATGTTGAGGTATGGTGGTGAGATAGTGATAGAATGGGTATGGAAAATGTGCAAACTAGCATGGGAGAAGGGGAGTGCACCCGATGACTGGAAGACTGGCATAATAGTCCCCCTATATAAGGGCAAAGGGGAAAGAGGAGTGTGTGGTAACCACCGAGGAATATGTCTTCTAAGCGTAGTAGGGAAGGTATACAGTAGGGTAGTGATTGAGAGAGTGAGAGTGAGAACGGAGAAATGGATAGGCGACGAGCAGGGAGGCTTTAGGAAGGGAAGAGGATGTGTAGATCAGATTTTTACCCTGAATTGTGTTGTGGAGAAGTATCTGGAGAAGAAACAAAAGGTGTATGTTGCCTTTATGGACTTGGAGAAGGCCTATGACAGAGTGGATAGAGAAGGTTTGTGGAAAGTACTTAGAATATACGGAGTAGAGGGCAAGTTGCTGAAAGCAGTGAAGAGCATGTATGAGGGTGCAAAGGCGGCAGTACATGTGGAGAGTGAGCAGAGCGAGTTCTTTGACCTGAATGTTGGTTTGAAACAGGGGTGTGTGATGTCCCCGTGGTTGTTTACTGTATATATGGATGGAGTTATGAAAGAAATACTATCAAGAGCAGTGGATGTTGGTGTATCGCTGAAAAGGGAGGGAATTGAGTGGAAGCTACCTATACTGCTGTTTGCGGATGATACAGTTCTGATGAGTGATAATGAATGGGAGTTGCAGGGTCTGGTAAATGAGTTTGGAACAGTGTGCGAAAAACGGAATTTGAAGGTAAATACGGGGAAGAGCAAGGTTATGGTCTTCGAAAGGGGTGAAGTCACAGAGTGTGAGGTGAAGCTGAACGGTCAGGCTATGGAGATCGTCAACTCTTTTAAGTATCTGGGCAGTGTGTTGAGTAAAGATGGGACTATGGATGAAGAGGTGCGGGAGAGGGTACAACAGGGGAAGAGGGTTGTAGGAACGCTAAAAGCAGTAACAAGAAATAGGGTGGTCAGTATGGAAGTGAAGAAGTCCTTGCATGACAGTGTCGTAATCACGACACTGACTTACGGAAGCGAAGCATGGACGTTGGTTGAGAGACTCAGACCAAGAGTGAGAGCAGTGGAAATGAATTACTTAAGGAGTGCGTGCGGAATTACATGGAGGGATAGACAGACTAATGAGGAAGTAAGAAGGAGGTGTGGTGTGGAGGTAGATGTGCTGGAAAGTGTGAAAAGGAACAACTTGAGATGGTTCGGCCATATGGAACGTATGGAAAGCGAGAGAATGACTAAGAGGGTGTACGAGAGCGAGGTGGAGGGACAGAGGGGGAGAGGTAGACCGAATATGAGGTGGAAGGATGGAGTGAGGAACTACATGAATGAAGGCGGTGCTGGTTGGGGGGAGGGGCGTCGACTGACTGGGGACAGAGGTGCATGGGGGCGGTTCGTTCGTGGCCACCCCTTCGGGGATCACGGCGTCAGGCAATAG